>ML290207.1:71945-95500 GCA_005239495.1 Nicotiana undulata | reverse complement strand
AAAAAAATAATTTTATTTTACGTATAACACAAAATAATAACTATTAAAAGTATTGATTATTTTTTAAAGAAATAATAAATGACTTCTCTATTAAAGTATTTATATCTAAACACTTAAACCAAATAATGAAAAGAAACAAAAAATGGAAAAGAAATAGGAAAATATAAAAATGTTGGTGTAGGGGTTTGAACCTTGTATCTCAAAGACAAAACCATCTTCACATCTAACCTTCAACCAATGGGCCGCCCAGGCTTTTAGTGGATTTAGTGTATAGCGCTCAAAAACTGGGCGCTATACCTTAACGGCAATTACCGTTAAGGTATAGCGCCCAGTTTTTAGGCGTTATACATACTTTTGTACTTTTTTTTCCACATATTATTATTCTACATGTTTAAAATAACCACATTTTGGTTCCGGACCGTAATACAAGGTGTGGGTTAAGACTTAAGAGGTTACTTTTGTAAGAGAATGGCCCATCATTTGCCATCTTTAATGACCAATTATTATGAATTAAATAATTAGATAAATTGTCGGAAGGTAATGAGACACATCATTACCTGTACCGATGTACGGACACAAATAGTTTAGTAGATAGTATAGTATCATTATTTAACTCAATTGAGGTGTAATTAAGAGTGGTGTGAAGGCTGTGTTAGAGAGTCAGCTTTGCAAACGTGTGCAAAAGTTAAGGAGAAAATAGTTTTGATCTATTTCAAATGTTCTTTTAGTTATATGATTTTTTTCAGGAGATTCGGTAAATATAATATAGAATAATGATAAAATATTTATTTATAGTGATATACGATCATTTTCTCTCCAAAATTATATAAGTTGATGGTCAGATTAGATATTAAGATAACTTTGGAGAAAAATATCCAACGGTAAAGTTGGTTGAGAGTTTAACTTTAGTATTAATAAGTTATAGTGAGTGAAGGGTGGGTTGGTATATGCAGAGGTGAACTCAGGATTTGAAGGTGATCGGTCTGCTCAATCAGTACCCCATCAAACTTTTGATTTTAAGAATTTCAACGTAAATATTTAATCGTTTTTTTACACACATATATAGATTTTGCTTCGGTTAACGGGACCCATCTTCTCTATACATAGGTCTGCCCTTAAGTATTTGAGGATCTTACTGTACTGCTTAAGAAACAATGAATTGAGCTCTATATTTTTTTCCTAATAAAAAATAAAAATGCACACTATTTCGTCGCTATGAGCAATTAGTGACGCATTAAGATTTTAATGTATATTAATATATGAATTGTATGTATTTGCTAGGGTGATTTGGCTTCTAACCCATGTGTTTTCGTATTTTGATGTCAATTTCATTGAGTAGGTAGCCACATCAACATTTACAATGGCATACCACAAATGTGCAATTTGCCCTCTCACTTTGTAAGCACCTTAATTTCCAATTTGAAATAATTTCTTTGCTCATACTATATAGTTCTACTATGAACTATCTAATGTCATGATATATTAAAAAATGTCTTTGGACATTATGCAAGTTGACAACACACAACAAAAAAATATTTGATTATTCTATAGAGTACCTTTATGAAGATTTTATGTTTAATATTCAGCTTAACTTGTGTATACTGATTGTACATAATTTTCTCACTCCATCAAATTAAAATATATTGATAGTGTACAACTTATTATACAATTAATGTATACTACAAATAATTACCCACAAAAAGGTACAGTTAAATTTGTATAAGTGGTTTATAGACACGTGAATAAGTTGATATGATTAGTAAAATAACGAAAAATAAAAGAAACAAAACAAAGATAATTTAAAAAAGAACAAGCCTGAAATTCAGATTGATCTTACTGGAACTAAGGGTAATAAAATGGAAAGCCTTGATAACAATCTCATGTAAAACATAAGAAAATGAGAGACAGAGATAGGCGATTCTAGTCTTTCGTGTCTTTACCATAAGTACAAATATTGCTATTTATAGTTAAATCGAAGGAGATAAGATCCCAAAATTACGCCTGTTTGCAATAAAGCTTTTTAGAAAAATAAAACTGCAATCACATAATAAAGAAAAAATAATTTTATTGATAAACATTGCAGATTACAACTCTGTTTATCCCTTGATTCTTCCCTCGCCTATGTTCTACGTGATTCGAGGGCCTTAGCGGCGTATTTTTTCGAACTTAGGACGTTGGGCAAGACACATTTGACATGAATATACGAAGAGTTTCATGGAATTTTGAAGATCTCTTATTTGATCTCTTTATACATATTCCGAAAGTTTATGGAATTGCTGAGATCGTCCTTGAAGGACGTATGTAGCCTTATATAAGCATGAATTAGAGTTTGGGTAGAGTAGCCACCAATTAACCCTAATAGACTCCTAATTAGGGGTGGGCATATAATCCGAAAAATCAAATTTCGAACCAGACCGAATTAATTCGGCATTTCGATTTCGGTATTTTTCGGTATTTCTCTCTAATTCGGTATTACGGTATTTCGGTACGGTTTTCGGTATTATAATTTTGAAATTTCGGTATACCGAAATACCGAAATTTTAAAGATATTTTTTTGGAGCCTATATAACACTGTCCAGTGCCCAGCCCCACGCCCAAGCCCAAGTTTAGTTCCCAATCCCATTTCCCGTCGCCCCTCAAGCCCAACTGCCCAAGCCCATTTTAAACTCTAAAGATTAGGGTATTACTCTTAGGTTAGGCCATTACCCATTAGCATTTTAGCAATAGCAAATTAGAAACGCCGAACGCTTTGTTTCACCTTCACGCTTTGAGCTTTCACTCTCTCTCAGTCTCTCACAAACCACAGTCATAGAGTCACCATTTTCGTCTCCGATCTCTCTCCTCACTCAATTATTGGATTACGCAGAAGCTCTCTCAATAACAAGTCTCCTTTATTTCGAAGCTCAATGCTCCAGTCAGGTTCATATGAGTTTTCTATGATCTTTATTATGTGATTGTTTGAGGTTTCTTTCTATATTTTGTAAATCCGGTCTCTATTTTTTAAGTTTTGAACTTTAACTTCCGTGTGGTCACTCTTCTCTAATGTAGCTTGACGAGTGCATTAAGAAGTTAAAAAAAACATATTTTTGACTAATAATCAAGTAATCAGGATGGAGGGAGGTGATTTACTCTTTAATAGAAGGTACTAAGAAGATAATTTTTTCTTCTTGTCATGATTTTGTCAAGGGACCAAATTTTCGTGATGAGTCTGACTAATCAGTAATCATTAACGATTTTAGCTTTCAATCTTCTGATACTTATGGTTCTTATAGTAGTATTTTTTAGGATCATCCAGGTCTTAACCCGTAGAATAGAGCTTCAATATGGTATATGCGAGAAATTAGGAGTGTTGATGCCTAACAAGAGTTCTCAAGAAGTTCCATTCTCCCATAATATAATTCAATTTTTTAAAAAATGATTTGCCCAGCTGCTTTACTAACCGCAATGGAAAGGATTCGAAGAACAAACAGAAATACTAATTTCACTATGCTCCTTAAAGATTTTAAACAACAAAATCGTATTCTCCATATTCTACCATAAACTAGTAAGGATGAAAAATAGCATAAGCTACTAGTAAGGATTAACTAATTAATATTCATTCCCTTTAGCATATAGATAGATCAGAGTCCCTTTAGTATATAGATAGATCGATTTCCTGAAAACGTGAATTATTTTTCCAACATATATAAGACATTATGTTGCCAACCTTAACAAATATTCTGTTAATAATGTTACTCAACCTAAAACAATCTTTTACTCAAAATTTTAGGATCACACAATCTTATACTATCTCTATTTGTATAGATGGCAGATGAAAGTTTAAACACTGTACCGAAATTATTAAATACCAAACCGAAATACCAAATGCCCACCCCTACTCCTAATATTCAAGAGTCATCTTGAATTTAGGATTTATCTTGACCTGCTAAAATTTCAGTGTCTACAAACGCCCCCTGCTTCAAGGTTTGTCGAAGTGTAGGCCTGCTGAAATTTGAAGACGAGACATGAAGTACCCGACCATCACAATAGATATTCTTGAAACTTGTAGTTTTCGATTTACAGGAGGAAGAACTGAATGGCAGAACTGGTCACTGGGCGTGCCAATTTGTTTGCAATAAATTTTTGTAGAAAAATAAAACTGCAATCACAAACAACAATAAAGAAAAAAGGATTTTATTGATAAACATTGCGGGTTACAATTTTGTTTATCCCTTGATTCTCCCCTCCTATTTGTTCTACGTGATTCGAGGGCCTTAGCGGCGTATTTCTCGAACGTAGGACTTTGAGAAAGACATATTTGACATGAATATTCCAAGAGTTTCATGGAATTTTGGAGATCTCTTATTTGATCTTTTTGTGCATATTCTGAGAGTTTCTGAAATTGCTGAGATAGTCTTTGAAGGACATATGTAACCCTAATAGACTCCTAATATTCAAGAGTCGTCATGAATTTATGATTTATCTTGACTTGCTAAAATTTCAGTATATACAACGCCCTTTTAAAGATGAATAATAATCCTTCTTGATAGCTGCTTGACGTTGAGAATAAATGTTATGATATTTTGTAATGGTTGTTCCTTTAATACTGCTCATACAAATTGGTACCTTACTTTCAAATTCTCTTCTCCACTCCATGTGTTCTCGGAATTCATATGATACAGGTCTCATGATTGTATATGGTATTAATTATCTACTGACTCATCTTCGCCCGGTCATCACTGCCATATATCTGCTCGAGATACGTCCACGTATAAACTCCACATTTTATCCAATAGAATAAATTAACTCCTTTAACACATCCTACATAAATGCTGTCCCAAGTGAAAGATAGTTTTGAAGATTGACAAAAGAAGCTCCGACATGATCCAGGTCCATCCCTTGTGTGCATAGACACGGGCATATTCGAGCATGTGGGATGCATGTGAAGGAGATAAGCTTAACTTGGTATAATTGATATCTCCTGGTCGAAAAGGTTGCATAATTGATAAGGAGAAGGACTCCTTAATCAAAGAGAACATTGTCCAAGATAGGAAGGAGTTAGTAGTTGAGATCAACTAGAACTCTTCCTCCAAGGAAGAGTAGCATTAGAACTCTAGTTATTTCTTCATCTACTAACTCTATATATTGCAGGATGTTCTCATTCTACAGGTACGGCTAAACGCAGAAGTTAAACGTGAATTGAGAGAAAAATAGCAAGGCATTTTGGTAGCAATTCGTGTGAGATTCAAGTGTGCGAAGCTGAAGCTACATGAACCAGATAGAAGAACCATCTCCAAGCGTCTGTCTTTTATTCTAGTTCAATTGTAGTAGGTGTTTTCATATTGTACCTTTCAGCTTTATTTACAACAAATTGTAATAGGTACTTAGAGGATTCAAGTTAGAGTTAACTTGAAGTTGTCGCAACAGTTAAAGGTTGTTTGCTACAACGAGATTAGAGTTAGTCCTAGGTTTACAAAAGTATTTTTCTAAATGCAGTTTTTGGCTCAGTGATTTAGGGGAGAGTTTGGGAAAATCCTACTGAGAAGTAGATCGTGGTTTTTTCACCTTTTGAGCCAGGTGTATACCACGTAAAATACATGTGTTCTTTACTTTCCGTATTTACTATTTCAGCAATAGTAGGTTAAGGAACACATAGAAGAACTCGATCCTCCTATAATCAGTTTAGGCAAAAAATTGTGCACCACACAATTCAGCCCCCTCTTGTGTGGTATTGAAGTTAAATACATCAATTGGTATCAGAGCGGGTTATCCTTGAAGAGGCTAAATCCTTAGGAGAAGATCAAGATGAGTGCACCACCTGGAAACTGGGAAGGACAATCCACTTCTAGGTCACCACTCTTCAATGGCCAGTACTACTCCTGGTGAAAAAACAGAATCAGAGACCACATCATAGGAGAGAACTATGAGCTATGAGACATTGTCAGTGATGGTCCTCTGGCTACCATGAAGAATAATGCTGACGGAGTAGATGTTCCAAAAACAAGAGCTGACTGCACTGCTAAAAACTTGTGGAAATGGGAGAAGACTGCCAAGGCCAAGAAATGGCTTGTGTGTGGACTTGGTCCAGATGAGTATCAGAATTCAAAGTTGTACTATTGCTAAGGAAGTTTGTGACACTTTGCAAGTGGCTCATGAAGGAACACCTCAAGTGAAGAGGTCCAGAGGAACTCTACTATATTCTCAATATGAGAATTTCACTATAAAGGAAGGGGAAACCATCCAAGAGATGTATACAAGGTTCACCACACTGACACTTGCGTCTCATGGAAGAATTATTCTTGAAGAAGACAAAGTTGAGAAGATTTTGACAAGGGTTCTGCCAGTCTCTTCGGAGAGAAAAATCGCTGCCATTCAGGAATCGAAAAACGTGGCCACTCTTAAGTTGGATGAGCTAACTGGAAATCTCACTGCTTATGAACATAGAAGGCAAACCATGAAGATGGATGTACCAAATAAGGAAGAGATGCTGGCACTCAAAATCACTAAAGGTTCTGATCTAGAAGAAGATGAAATGGCTATGATCACAAAGGACTTCAAGAAGTACCTAATGAGAGGAAAGAGTCCTTCAAGAAGTGGAAGCTACAGCAAACCAAAAGTTCCTGAAAAACAGACCGATGAGGGTTGCTACAAATGTGGGAAGACTGATTACCATATCAAAAATTGCCCTCAATGGGAAATTGAATAAAAGAAGGAAAGAGTTGAACGAAGAAACTGGAAGAAGGAACAGGTTCAACCCAAGAAGAACAAAGGATCAACAAAGGCTATGGTTGCTGCTTGGGGAGAAAGCTCAGATGAAGGCTCAGATGATGAAGATGGAGATGAACAAGCACTTATGGCCATTGGAGAATCTGATGAGGAATCTGAGGTAAGTGTAATTCATCTTAAAGACAAGATTAAATTTTTGTCCAAAGAAAGGCTATCTGAGTTACTTCTAGATTTCATTGATGAATATGAGGATATAAACAATGAAAAGGAACGACTGTTTAAGGAATGTGTGATTTTGAAAGCAAAGTGTAGGAACCTGGAACTTAGGGTTAGTGAGACTGTAAGTGAAAATACTGCATTAAAGAACCACCTTAATGCTTTTGAATCAAATGCACTAGAACTTAGATATGAAAACCTAAAACTGAAATTAGAAACAAGTAAGAAGAAAATTGATTGCACACAACTCACTATAGAATAAAATGTAGGTAAACTAAAATATGAGTTCTATAAGAAGGATGAGCAGGTAAGAATTTTGAAGGAGGATCTAGGCAAGGTCAAGTATGAACTAGACAGAACGTGTAAATGGAACAGTTCGTCTGATGCACTTTCATAGCTACAGGAACATCATAGTAGTAATAGAAGAGGACTTGGCTTTGGGAATTTTCCACCTAAATGGAATCCCAAAAGCAAGTACCTTACACTTCCTGAGAACAAGATCTGTACTCACCGTGGTAAAGCAGGTCACTATAAAAGTGAATGCAATGCAAAAGAAAAAGAAATCCAAAAGAACAAAGAATTTGTTCAAGGGAAGAATAGGCTACCAAGTTGGGCTAAAAAGAATTTGGTTCATCCTTTTGCCTATAGAAAGGGACCCAAACTAGTTTGGGTTCCTAAGACTAACCCCTGATTTCTTTTGCAGGTCCAAGTGAAGGGGAGAATCCAAATATGGTACATGGATAGTGGCTGCTCAAAGTACATGACAGGAAGAAAGAACCAGTTCCTTTCACTTTAGGACCTCAAGGGAGGTAATGTCTCCTTTGGAAATGGGAAGAAATGTGAGATCAATGGGGTTGGTACGGTAGGTAAGACTGATTCTCACTCTATTGAGAATGTATACTTGATAGATGGCCTAAAATACAACCTAATTAGTGTATCACAATTGTGTGATAGAGGTAACTTGNTATATATATATATATATATATATATATATATATATATATATATATATATATATATATATATATATATATATATATATATATATATATGTTCACACTTCCAAAAAATAAACTCAATTGCTTAAGTATGTTGGACAATGATCCCCTCCAAATGAACTCAATGGCCTACAGTACATTCTAATTAGTGTATCACAACTGTGTGATAAAGGTAATTTGGTAGAATTAACCTTCACCAAATGTTATATGATTAATCTTACCACTAACAAGATTATTTTGCAGGGAATAAGAGTGAATAATATATATTGTAGATCTGCCCACACTTTCAAAAAATGAACTCACTTGCTTAAATATGTTGGACAATGATTCCCTCTTTTGGCACAAGAGACTTGGACATGAAAGTCTGAGTCAACTCAACAAATCAGTCTCCAAGGACTTGGTGAGAGGGCTGCCTAACATCAAGTTCAAGGAAGACAAAGTTTGTGAGGCTTGTGCAAGGGGGAAGCGNACCTTAATGCTTTTGAATCAAATGCACTAGAACTTAGATATGAAAACCTAAAACTGAAATTAGAAACAAGTAAGAAGAAAATTGATTGCACACAACTCACTATAGAATAAAATGTAGGTAAACTAAAATATGAGTTCTATAAGAAGGATGAGCAGGTAAGAATTTTGAAGGAGGATCTAGGCAAGGTCAAGTATGAACTAGACAGAACGTGTAAATGGAACAGTTCGTCTGATGCACTTTCATAGCTACAGGAACATCATAGTAGTAATAGAAGAGGACTTGGCTTTGGGAATTTTCCACCTAAATGGAATCCCAAAAGCAAGTACCTTACACTTCCTGAGAACAAGATCTGTACTCACCGTGGTAAAGCAGGTCACTATAAAAGTGAATGCAATGCAAAAGAAAAAGAAATCCAAAAGAACAAAGAATTTGTTCAAGGGAAGAATAGGCTACCAAGTTGGGCTAAAAAGAATTTGGTTCATCCTTTTGCCTATAGAAAGGGACCCAAACTAGTTTGGGTTCCTAAGACTAACCCCTGATTTCTTTTGCAGGTCCAAGTGAAGGGGAGAATCCAAATATGGTACATGGATAGTGGCTGCTCAAAGTACATGACAGGAAGAAAGAACCAGTTCCTTTCACTTTAGGACCTCAAGGGAGGTAATGTCTCCTTTGGAAATGGGAAGAAATGTGAGATCAATGGGGTTGGTACGGTAGGTAAGACTGATTCTCACTCTATTGAGAATGTATACTTGATAGATGGCCTAAAATACAACCTAATTAGTGTATCACAATTGTGTGATAGAGGTAACTTGCTAGCATTCACCTCCACCAAATGTTTTGTGATAATCTTACCACTGACAAGATTATTTTGCAGGAAAAAGGAGTGAACAATATATATATATATATATATATATATATATATATATATATATATATATATATATATATATATATATGTTCACACTTCCAAAAAATAAACTCAATTGCTTAAGTATGTTGGACAATGATCCCCTCCAAATGAACTCAATGGCCTACAGTACATTCTAATTAGTGTATCACAACTGTGTGATAAAGGTAATTTGGTAGAATTAACCTTCACCAAATGTTATATGATTAATCTTACCACTAACAAGATTATTTTGCAGGGAATAAGAGTGAATAATATATATTGTAGATCTGCCCACACTTTCAAAAAATGAACTCACTTGCTTAAATATGTTGGACAATGATTCCCTCTTTTGGCACAAGAGACTTGGACATGAAAGTCTGAGTCAACTCAACAAATCAGTCTCCAAGGACTTGGTGAGAGGGCTGCCTAACATCAAGTTCAAGGAAGACAAAGTTTGTGAGGCTTGTGCAAGGGGGAAGCGGGTAAGATCCTCTTTTAAATGCAAGAAAGTGGTAAGCACCACCAGGACGATGGAACTGGTCCATATGGATAATGAGAACATTAAGCAGAGGTGGTAAAAGATATGTAATGGTGCTTGTTGATGATTACTCTAGGTTTACTTGGACTTTATTTTTAACATCTAAAGATGAATCATTTGACATGTTCACCTCTTTTGTTAGGAAAAACTCAGAAACAACTAGGTAATCAACTTTCATCAATTAGGTTTGATCATGGCAATGAATTCGAAAATGCTAAATTTACTAAATTTTGTGATGAGCATGGAATAGATCATAATTGTTCTGCTCCTAGGACTCCACAACAAAATGGAGTAGTTGAAAGAAAGAATAGGACACTTGAAGATATGGCTAGGACTATGCTTATTTCTAGTAAATTGCCTCATAGCTTCTGGGCAGAAGCTGTAATACTGCATGCTACATCATAAATAGGTGCATGATTAGACCTCTTGTAGAGAAGACTCCCTATGAGTTACTTAAAGGGAGAAAACCAAATATATCCCATCTTAGGGCATTTGGATGCAAGTGTTTTGTTCACAATAATGGTAAAGACTCCCTATGTAAGCTTGATCTCAGAAGTGATGAAGGAGATATTATTTACACAATAAAGCTTATAAGGTCTATAACAAAAGAACTATGTGTGTAGAAGAAAGTGTTCATGTGGTTTTTGATGAAACTAACATTCTTTCTGAGAGGCAAGAACATGATGATGAAGCAATTGGGATGGTAAGAAACCCAAATGAAACCACGGCCCAAACTGAAACTGCACTAGAGGAAGGAACATGTGATGGAATAGGTCCTTACACCTAGGGCAACATGACATGGGGAATTGAACAAAGAGAAAATGATCCTCAAGCCTCAAGGGAACCTGTCCATGAACATGTTCCTCAACAACAAAACATTGAAGGAACATTAAGGGGAAACCAGCTGGTTGTGAAACCTTACAAGTACCAAAGGTCTCATCTCATTATGAACATAATTACTGATCCAACCTCTGGAATCAAAACCATATCTTCATTAAAGAATCTTTGTGCCTTTGATGCTTTCTTATCTCTTATTGAACCTAAAAATATTGTTGAGGCTTTGCAGGATACGGACTGGGTAAATGCAATGCAAGATGAACTCAACCAATTTAAAAGAAGTCAAGTTTGGCATATGGTACCAAGACCCTTAGACAGATCAATAGTTGGAACAAAATGGGTCTTCAGAAACAAACTTGATGACGATGGAACTGTTACAAGGAACAAGGCAAGGTTGGTGTTTCAAGGATATAGTCAGGAGGAGGGCATAGACTATGATGAAACCTTTACTCCAGTTGCAAGGTTGGAAGCAATAAGACTCCTCATAGACTTTGCTGTTTACAAGGAATTCACCCTTCACCAGATGGATGTTAAGAGTGCCTTCCTCAATGGCTATCTAAAGGAAGAAGTGTTTGTCAAGCAACCTCTGGGGTTTGAAAGCAAAGAGTGTCCTAATCATGTTTACAAACTTGACAATGCACTTTATGGGCTCAAGCATGCTTCAAAAGCATGACATGAAAGATTATCAAAAATTTTGCTTGAGCATGACTACAAGAAAGGTAAAATTGATAATACTTTATTCTTTAAATAAAAAGTTAAATATCTCTTGGTAGTTCAGATATATGTTGATGATATAATATTTGGAGCAACTACTGATAAGTTAAGTAAAGAATTTGCTAAACCAGTGGGGAATGAATTTGAAATGAGCATGATAGGTGAGCTTAATTTCTTTTTAGGCTAACAAATTAAACAAAATTCAAATGGAACTATGATCCATCAACAACAATATATAAAATAGTTGCTTAAAAGGTTTAAAATGAAAGATTCCAAAGAAATTGACACTCTTATTGCAACAACTACAAAGTTGGATATAGATTCTATTGATCAGAAGTTGTATAGGGGAATGATTGGCTCATTGTTGTATCTCACTGCTACTAGACCTGACATTGTTTTTAGCGTAGGCCTTTGTGCAAGATTTCAGGCAAATCCAAATGAGTCTCACTTGACTGCTATCAAGAGAATTTTGAGATATCTAAAAGGCACCACTGATCTTTGTCTATGGTATCCAAAAGGTAGTAATTTTAATCTAGTGGGATATGTTGATGTTGATTATGCATGTTTTCTTGTGGATAGAAAGATCACCTCAGGTATGGCACACTTTCTTGGATCATGTCTTGTGTCTTGGGCCAACAAAAAGTAAAATTCAGTGGCCATATCTACTGCCGACGATGAATATGTTGATGTTGCTTCATGTTGTGCTCAATTGTTGTGGATTAAACAACAATTAATGGATTTTGGAATTGAAGTTGGTTGTATCCCAATTTTTTTGAGATAACACTAGTGCAATTAGTATGACCAAGAACCCGGCTCATCACAAGTGAACTAGCACATAGATGTTAGGCATCACGTTTTTAGAGATAACTATGAAAAGGGGTTGATCTGGAATTTTCTGCTACTGACAAGCAAATAGCTGACATCTTTACAAAATTTCTAAGTAGAGATCACTTTGAAAGGAAAAGGTTAGAATTAAGGATGATTAAGATCACCTAAAAGGGCCAGTTCAGAATTCACAACGGAAAAAAAATTGAAAATAAAATATTTGGTTAGAAAATCTGAAAATTATGCATATAGTTAGATTAATTTTTGCTCAGTCTCATACTTTCAATAGTATACTCATGTGCCATGTTCTAAAATGACTCATTAATCTCTAATGATATTTTTTTCTATTTTAGCAAATTTAGACTTACACAAGAGTGTTCTCAGTGATGAACCTTGTTCATCAAGATAACACGGTATGTTTTCTACACTCTGTATAATTTGAACTAATAATATTTGGATCATGAGCAGAGTCCTACCTAATTCCAAAGTTCTTTTAAATTTATCCGTTACAATTGAACCAGTTCCATTCAAAGACTCCTAACCGAATTAAACTACCTAGATACTAGGGAAAGACTCCAACGTCTTTTCAAAACTGAAATTCAGTTTGATTAGACTTCTAAAAGTCTGAAAAGCATGTCGTGACCCATTACTTACCTCTCATTATATTGATCAAGATTATTGCTTTCTTCACTCCATTACCTTTTCAAGCCATCAAACACTCTCCATCTTCTCTATTTTTCCAAACACAATCCACTTCTCTTTTTTTCTAGAACCAAGCACAAAAATGGCCAACACTCCTGAAAACCCTTCATCACCACCACAAGAAACCACTTCAACACCCACTATCACTCCTTCCATCACCCAACCTCTAAGAAAAGAGTAAAAATGATGGCTCGCAAGGTTGTTGCTGGTCGAAAGCAAATTCAGAAAATTATTGAACAACTGCAAGCGAGTAGAGAAGAAGAACCTCAAAAATCTTATGATTCCTTCAAATCTGCTACTGAGGGGGAATCCGAAGTTGAACAGGTATCTTCTGGCCCTAAAGTCACTCCTGAGACAATTTCTGAAGTAGCTGCAAATTTGGAGAATAGGTTTGTATTGGTAGGTTCTATAGATGGGGTTGAAACTACTGAGTCTGTAGAAGTCGGTGGTAAAAATAAAAAGGGAAAAGAAAAAGAGAGCAAGGAAGTTGGGAGTGTTGTGAGGGGAAAGGGTAAAAGAGTGGTTGATCCTTCACCCACTCCAGCGAGTTTAACCAAAGACACAAGTGTAATGGTGGTTTGGGAAGAGAAACCTGGTAGAGTAGATGAGAGTGCAAAGAAAACAGGGGGAAGTGGGTCTGGCGAAGCTTCTGAAGGGCTTGTTCAACTTGGGAAAAATAGAGATGAACCTGCTTCATCTGTAGAGGAAACCCTCGGAGAAAATAAAAATGAAGAAAGGAACTTCCAAGGCTAAAACCCCTGTCATTGATAGGGCTAACAAGAAAATGAAGGCTACCCATTCTGTTACTGTTGAAATTCCTCCCACAAGAGGAGGATCCACAAGAAGCCAGCTAAAGCATAATGAGGCAGATTCGCACAAAGCCTTAGAAGAAAGCAAAAAAAAAGCGGTTGCTAAGGGAAAGAAGAAGATGGATGAGCCTGTTGAGGCTGTTGATATTGATGAGATGGAACTAGTCCTTCGAGATGAAGAAGAGACTGAAGAAGTGGAGGTTCTGACTCCAAAATCCAAGAAAGCCAAGACTTCCACTAAGAAGTCTGTTTTTGAGTCTAAGTCTGCTGAACCATCCACCCTGGAAAAAAGAACCAGGTGTGTTGTGAAGTCTAAATAAGTGAAAATTGTAGAGGAAGAAGAATGGAGTGGAGAAGAAAAGGAAGATGATTCTGACACTGAGAAAGACAATATGGTCAAGTTTGAGAAGAACACTATTTTGAAGGGAAGACTCTTAAGGGACTTAGAGGAGCAGGGTATGGTGTTGCTATTGGAAAAGTTGGAGTTGCACAGCTTGAAAGACATGGTCCTTCAAATGGATGGCGGGTTGGCCAGGAATGAAATTGTTGAGTTTATGGAAAATGTTGAGGTGAATAATAGAAGGGTTACCAGTTTGGTGAAAGGAGTACAAGTCTCCTTCGAAGAGAAGGAGTTGGGAGAAATACTGAGTGTACCTACTGAGAGGTACAATGACTATACAAAGCTCAAGTGGACAAGCCTAGAAAACCTTCCTATTGCCCTTGCCATTACCAAAACATTTAGTGACAATGAGGAGGAAATTGAGCCCAAGGCTGTGTACAAGAGTGAGATGAAGCCACCCCACAAGGTGTTGTTCGAATTTGTCAACAAATGTGTTCCGCCTAGGCAGGAAAGGAGGCACATTGCAAACTTCATGGACTTGGTCCTGATGGAGTGTTTGGATAGTGGGAGGAAAATTAATTGGCCTGGATTTATTATCCAACTTCTTGATAGGGTTATAAATGGATCCAAGACTCATGCCATTCCCTATGGCTTCATTCTCACAACTATGCTTGCACAATTCAAGGTACCTATGAAGAAGTGGGAGGTTTACAAGCAAGGATCATTTTGGGGCAAATACTCTAGTTGCTTGTGACTATGAAGTCCATGCCTCTCCTAAAGAACTTGGTTCATCCAAGTAGGTACTAGTGAATAGCAAGGTCAGAGCCTTGGTGCAAGAAAGTGGGTCTAAGGATGATGAGATTGAGAGGCTGAAGAAGAAGTTGGCTAAGGTGGAGACTGAGAGAGATGCTCTCGGAACTGAGCTGGCAAGAGAAAAGGAGAAGAATGATGGCATTATTCAAGATATGTTGAAACTCCTCCAAGACAAAAACCAAGCACCAAGTTCTTCCCCGCCTTAAGCCTCCTAGCCTAGTGTAGATCAACCAATGACCTAGTTCGGGATTTTTTGTTATTTTTGTTCATGTTTCTAGTGTTTTTTATTTCTTCTTATGTTTTGTGGTAGAATCTTATCAATCATCAATGAAATTCAATGTCCTTTGCTCTAACTATTTGTTTATATTTCTTTGATGGTTAAAATTCTTAGCTTGATCTATAATGATTAATCCATGACGGCATTTGGAGTAGCCTTAGTGGCCATGAGTAAGTTTTAAAATCTAGTTATCTTACATTTTTATGCAACGTTTCGATGATGCCAAAAGAGGGAATAGGTTGTTCTTTACACTTTGAACAGTGATGGTTATAACCTAATGAACCTGATCCTTGATGATAAGTGATAAAAAGGAAAAATATTTCTAACATTGTGTTCATATTGAGCTAAGTTGAAACAGGGACTAAGCTTATGAAAAGCACAAAGTTTGTCATCATCAAAAAGGGGGAATTTGTTGGCCCAAGTGAAGGTTAGTTTTGAATATTGACAAAGGAAGCTCAGGCATGAACCGGGTCCATCCCTTGTGTGCATAGCCACGGGCAGATTCGAGCATGTGTGATGCACGTGAAGGACATAAGCTTAACTTGGTATAATTGATATCTCCTGATAAAAAAGGTTGCATAATTGATAAGGAGAAGGACTCCTTAATCAAAGAAACACTATCCAAGATAAGGAAGGAGTTACAAGTTGAGATCAACTAGAAGTCTTCCTCCAAGGAAGAGTAGCATTAGAACTCTAGTTATTTCTTCATCTACTAACTCTATATATTGCAGGATGTTCTCATTTTGCAAGTACGCACAAACGAAGAAGTTAAACGTGAATTGAGAGCAAAATAGCAAGGCATTTTGCAAGCAATTTGTATGAGATTCAAGTGTGCGAATCTAAAGCTACATGAACCAAATAGAAGAACCATCTCCAAGCGTCTGTCTTTTATTATAGTTCAATTGTAATGGCTGTTTTCATATTGTTCCTTTCAGCTTCATCTAGAGGCAATTGTAATAGGTACTCAGAGGATTCAAGTTAGAGTTAACTTGAAGTTGTCGCAACAGTTAGAGGTTGTTTGCTACAACGGGATTAGAGTTAGTCCTAGGTTTACAAAAGTATTTTTCTAAATGCAGTTTTTGGCTCATTGATTTAGTGGAGAGTTTGGGAAAATCCTACTGAGAAGTAGGTCGTGGTTTTTTCACATTTTGAGCCAGGTGTTTTCCACGTAAAATACTTGTATTCTTTACTTTCCGCATTTACTATTTCTACAATAGTAGGTTAAGGAATATATAGAAGAACCCGGGAAAGACCAAATTAAACTACCTAGATACTAGGGAAAGACTCCAACGTCTTTTCAAAACTAAAATTCAGTTTGATTAGACTTCAAAAAGCCTGAAAAGCCTGTCGTGACCCATTAATTACCTCTCTTTATATTGATCAAGATTATTGTTTTCTTCACTCCACTACCTTTTCAAGCCATCAAACACTCTCCATCTTCTCTATTTTTCCAAACACAATCCACTTCTCTTTTTTTCTAGAACCAAGCACAAAAATGGCCAACACTCCTGAAAAACCTTCATCACCACCACAAGAAACCACTTCCACACCCATTATCACTCATTCCAACACCTAACCTCTAAGAAAAGAGTAAAAATGATGGCTCGCAAGATTGTTGCTGGTCGAGAGCAGATTCAGAAAAGTAATGAACAACTGCAATCGAGTAGGGAGGAAGAACCTCAAAAATCTGATGATTCATTCAAATCTGCTACTGACGGGGAAGAAATTGTTTCTTCTGATGACTATATAGGTCCCTTTAATTTAACCGAGAGTATTATTATTTGGTATATCGTATTGACAAATAATATGACAATTGAATCTTATTAAAGCAATACGATCTAATGTTCAAACAAACCCGATCACAATTTAATTTAATTAGTATTTTTTAGTATTGACTGTGTATCACTCTGGTACTACTACTAGTTATTAGTAAAGAGAAGAGGCAATAATCACTTAATTTACACGCAATCATCAATAGCTTGGGGTGTGCATATTCGGATAAACCAAAAAACCAAATAGAACAAAAGAAAATAGAAATATTTGGTTTGGTTTTTTTGGTTTGCTTTAGGGTAGATTTAAATGAATTGGTTTGGTTCATATTTTAAAACTAAAAATTGCATTTGTCTGTCTCAATTTGTGACACTTTTTATATTTCGAGATTCAAATTTCCTTATCTTGACCGTATATCTGGATATAAAATCTTTAAGCTTTTGATATAAATTTACATAATCGAAAACTACGTAAAAAGTACTGTAAATTATAATAATTAATAATTTAAAATATTTGAAAGACATATGAAAAAATTATGGTTAAAGACTCAAAATTCACACAAATTAAAACTGAAAGAGTAATGTATAGAACTCAAAAGAAAATAGAAAAAGAGGCAGCAAAAAAAAGGAAAAATTATCAAGGCATGGCATAGACATAAATGTTGGTTTTGATTCTACTCTCTCTACACATTTTTTTTTTTAAATTTTTAAGTGCTATCTAAACTTTCTCCTCATAAATCTAAAGAATGAAACAAAAGAAAATAAAATTATTCCATTTTCCACCAAAGATAGGGAGAAAATGACTTAGCATAATTTTAAAAGTTGTGTCAATATTAGGGGTGATCATGGTTCGATTGGATCAGTTTTTCCCTAAATATAAACCAAACCAAGTGAGCTCATTTTTCAAATATTGGAGTCAAATCAAACCATTTAAGTCGGGTTTTTATCGATTTGCGTGATTTTTGTTGATTTTCAGTTTTTTCGATCGTTTATCGGTTTTTTCATAAATATGAGATATACACTACCAAACACATATTCTAGTGACTATATTTTAAATATAACACTATCAAACCAATTGCTATTTGAGAAATTTATCATTTAACAAGATATATTGATGATAATTGAACCAAATAGTGATGAATAATTTTAGGACTTTTATTTATAAACTTTTCCCAGAGATTACCTGGGGGTGTTGTATTAGCAAAAATAAAGAGTTTTATGATAACACAAGGGTAGAGAAAACTCTTCAAAAAATAGTGAGGCATAGGCGATTATAAATAGGTCGTCCCCTCGAAATAACAAATTAAAAACTAGCTAACAAAAAAAATGGCCTTGTCATATTTGTTCCTTATGGAAGGAACCTGCTCTTTGTCCAGCAAAAAAGGCCTTTCGCTTGACTAGGCAGCTGGTGGTTAGAGTAGAAGTAAGCATGTTGTTGAATGTTCACTGCCATTTTAGCCAAGCAGTCCGCTAATTGATTAGCCTCTCGATAGTAATGACTGATCTGGATATTGAATGTGTTGATAGCCTCTCTGATCTTGTTCACAATTTGACTAAGCTTGTAGTTAGTTGCACTTTCTTTACGAAGGATCTCTACAATGTAAAGAGAGTCCAATTCAAGAGTGGCTTGAGTGAAACCATTTTGTATGCACCAGTTAGTACCGATCCAAGATGCCTGAGCCTCTGCAATGTTATGGTTTTCAGCGTTGAATGGAATCGAGAAGGCCATGATAGTGTCCCCCTACTCGTCTCTGATAGCTCTTTCTAGCCTTGCTTTTTCTTCCCCTTGTAGAAAGCTCCCATCAATGTTGATCTTGACCCAGTCTCTATCAGGATTTTTCCAGAGAACCACCATGCTTTTATGCACATGTTGTAGCTTTGTTAGGAGGTCACAGAAGTTGTTCCAGGGCAGCTTGAGATTACATTTTGGATAAGCATTATTGACTGAAGTATCAATACTCTAAGATATTTGTTGCTGTAATTTATAATTGTTGAAGTTTTTTTATCTCCATACCTGCACGCACAAAATTCTCTCCAAAGAAACCAACAAATTATGATGGGGTAATATTTAAAAAAAGTCTGTGGACATAATTGGTTGCCTTAGAGGCCCATTAGTTGTTAAGCATATATCTAATTGGGTGGGGGTGGTACAATACTATGCCAAGAGCATTTTCAAAAAGTTTTCAAGTGTAACTAGCAGGTTGAACCTCTACAAATACATGATTTATGTTATTGATAGTTGGATTTTTGCAACAGTTACATCTGAAAATAATTTATTTTCCAAACTTAATAATAACATCATCAAAAGGGAGTTTACTGTGCCAAAACCTCCAAACCAGAAAAGACATTTTAAAAGGAATATTAGAGTTCCATACCTTGTTGATGAATTTCACTTTTGGACTAACTTTCCTTTCCAGACTCCATGCACTCCTATTTGTGAATTTGGCATTATCTGATAGTTCCCATAGCACTTGATCCTCCTTAGTTTGATTGCCAATAGTAATGGTTTGGATATGGTGTACCAATTGATCTGGTAAGAACTCCTTCAGTTTGCTGATATTCCATTGACCATCAGATATAAACTCTCCAACCAAGGTTTTGGCACTCTTTGGAATGTCAAAGTACCCTTTAGAAGCCAATTATCCCACCAGAAGCTACTTGATCCTGAGTTTACCTGCCAAACAATATGTTTCTCTACAATATCCCTAACTTTGATAACATGGTTCCAAGCATGAGAATTTCCTGGAGCCAAATTTTTTTAAACTAAGTGGGATCTCACACAATATTTATTACTAATGAAGCTAGACCAAAGAGATTATGTGAACCTTATCCTCCACCACCTTTTCATTGCTAACATGTTACTACTGTCTTTCATTTTCCAGATACCTATGCCTCCTTCTTCAATAGGGAGAGCAAGATGGTTCCAAGAACTCCAATGACACCTCTTATGTTCCTCAGAAATACCCCAGAAGAAGTTAGCAAAATATTTTTTAATTAGTCTAAATACTCCTTTAGGGGGAGTCATAGCGGAGAGAGTATAAACAGGAATAGATTGGAGCACACTTTTAATCAAAGTAGCCTTACCACCATGAGAATGCAACTTACCTTGCCAACCATTTGGTCTTTTAAAAATCTTACTAATCATGTTATAAAAATAGTCAATTTTTTCCTTCCCACATACAGGGGACAACATAGGTAAGTAAGGAAAAGTCTTGTCCATAAAACCAAAGCAATTTCTAATACTGTTTATTCTAGTTGCAGCAGTATTATGAGCAATTAAGAAGTAACTTTAATCTGTATTAACCAGTTGACCCGAGATTCTTTCATAATTACTAATAATTTTCATGACCAACTTAACAGAAGTAGAGCCACCACCACAGAAGATAACAATATCATCAGCATAAGCTAGGTGGTTGATCCTAGGAATTGTAGGAGGCATAGAGAAAGGAATGAAATTAGGATTCCTATAGAGGGAGTTAAGAGATCTTGATAAGACCTCGGTAGCAATTATAAAGAGGGTTGGGGAGAGAGAACCCCCTTGCTTAAGCCCTTGAGAAGATGAAAAGAAGTCATGTCTCATGGCATTGATTATAACAGAGTACCACACTGTCACGACCCAAATTCCCAAACTTAGGAACAGTGATGGCGCCTAACACCACACTTGCTAGGCAAGCCATTGTTGAATTCGAGTATCTAATTTCCTTTGATTATTTTGTTAAGAATCAATAAATAAATTTAAAGTCAACTTAATGTAAATAATCTCCACAGATAAAATACTAAACAATCAAATAAAATGAACCACGAGCTAATTATATAACAAGATCTACAACTACCCCAGAGTCTAGTATCACAATTCACGAACTACTAATGAATACTACAAATACTGGGCTGAAAGAAATAGTATAATTGTTCTGAATATATAAAATAGCGTATGTAAAATCAGAGAAGACTCTCGGGATCTACGAACGCCGGCATGTATACCTCGTGTCTCCAAATGAATAGGTGGCTGCTCTACAAATCTCTACTACTGGATAGTACTTGGATCTGCAAAAAAGAGTGCAGAGTGTAGTATCAGTACAACCGACCACATGTACTGAGTAAGTGCCGAGCCTAACCTCGACGAAGTAGTGACGAGGCTAAGGTAGGGCATTAACAATATATATATTCTGTAACAGCATAAGTAATAAAGCAAGAAGGAAATTCTAAACAAATAAACAGATACTGCACAACAACAAAATAACTCAGCCGCCTTTTCCAGGTCTCAGCTATAACCAATACTCAAGTAAAACTCCACGTTTCCAAATTTTACTTTAAAATAATCAAATGTGCTAAATATAAGAAAACTTGTAGAGTAAATCAAGAATTTCCAAATCATTTAAAGTTTAAAAATTAATAAAAACATCTTTATTCACCCTTTTCACAATCTTGTTGCGGCGTACAACCCGATCCCACCTATTCATAATATCAAAGTCAATTATCCACCCTTATCACACCAATTATCCACCCTTATCACACCAATTATTCACCATTATCACACCAATTATTCACCCTTATCACACCAATTATTCATTCAAAAGGTTCAAACAGACACAAGATAGCCCGTAAGCTTTAAACAACAACAATGTAAATAGTCGAAGAATTCGACGTGAATATATATATATATATATATATATATATATATATATGTGTGTGTGTGTGTGTGTGTGTGTGTGTGTTACATCCCGCATTTTTTGTACGTTAAAATTCCGTCGTAAGTTAATCGACGTAAGTTCGGGAGTGAGATTATTCTGGATTATAAGTATTGTGCTACTTCAAACAAGTGATAAGTAAATTCATGAAGGTAAAAGGGTAAGCGAATTAAAGAAAACGAGTTTCGTTGAAGGTTTCCGATTTAGCATAAAATACGGGTCAAGATAATACCCGATATTTATGGACTAGTACCATACAAGATACCATGGGACCACGATAGTATGATGTATAAAGTATATTAAAAGTGAGTAGTATTTTAAATAATTTGACTTGATTATGTGAATTATTGGATAATGGGAGAATTAACTAGTTAATCAAGTGATTAGTGGATAATTATCCAAATATTTGGATAACAATTTCATCTAAAAATGTGGCAGCACATCAATGCACATTGGTGACTATTAAATCATAATGCAAGGTGGCCAAATTGTATGAATTTTGGTGGCAAAGTCTTCAAAGTGGGGCCACCTAAACATTTACTATACCATTCCAAGTCCAAGATACACTTTATAGTTCTAGTCTCTTAGAAACGTCACTGACCATTCCTTGTCCAAGATACACTTTCTTATTCTAGTCTCTTAGAAACATTACTATCCCAAATCACAAAAGAGTTTCACCGAGCACATAAGAATCATTGTCCAAATCACTTTCGGCCAAGACTTTCTTGGATGGAAAGGTTATCTAAGAAACGTTATCAAAGAGTACCTTATCCAAATCACAGAAGAAACATCATTTTGGGGAGGGAAAGGTTTCGGCCAAGATCTTCTTTGGGCAACGTAATTGCATTGAGCTTTTCATACGACTTGTTCCATGATTTGTCGCAATTAACGTGTATTAAAGGAATTGTCATGAGAATTGGTTCAGATATGTTTAAGGCTAAGACCTTCTTTCGTTTTGGCATGATCTCGTCATTACATAAGTTTGATAACGAGGTATAAAGTACAATTCATATTTTGGAGTTTACGTATATTTTGCTAGTCTCGCAAGTTACATATATTTTCCTAGTTTTGTAAGTTACAATATTCTCCTTATCAAGACTTCATATTCAATTTGAGTATTTTCTCCTTCCAGTCAAGAGAGCAGAGAATTTATATATACAGTATTAAAATTATTTTCATTACCATAGAGCTATAATCGATGGGCAGGCCCCTATTGCGCAACCTCTGATCAGATGGTAAGTTATATACCGAGCCTACTGTGGCCGAGCGCCTATGAGCGAGCCTACTATGGCAGAGCAGTTATAAAGTTATATATGTATATTTACCGAGCCTTATAGGGCCGGACCACTATTTTACTTACTATATTGAGAGAGTCGAGTCAGTATCAGCAGGTAAACATATCTTCAGATTATCTTTGAGTTCCAGTTACCTACAGTTATTATATTATCAGTTCAGTTTCAGCTTTCAGTAAATTGCCTTACATACTCGATACATTATTCGTGCTGACGTCCCTTTTGCCTGGGGACGCTGCGTTTCATGCCCGCAGGTCCTGATAGACAGGTAGAGAGCCCTCCAAGTAGGCTATCAGCTCAGCGGAAGATGTTGGTGCGCTCCATTTGCTCCGGAGTTTCTTAATTGGTCAGTATAATTAGGATAGGTATTGATTGGTATGGCGGGGCTCAGTTCCGACCTTTATGATACTTATGTACTCTTAGAGGCTTGTAGACAGATGTCATGTATATGAATACTTGTATGGCCTTGTCGGCCTATGTTTAGAGTTTATAAATGATTAAGTTGGCCTATTATGGCCCGTATGTCACGAGTATATGATGATGTAATAAGAAAGATACGTTACGTTGGTACTCGGTTGAGTAAAATGTCGGGTGCTGGTCTCAACCCCAGGTTCGGGGTGTGACAATATATATATATATATATATATATATATATATATATATATATATAACAC
>ML290207.1:18640-71221 GCA_005239495.1 Nicotiana undulata | reverse complement strand
TATATATATATATATATATAATTCCAACATAGTGTCAAACTACTCCACATTTCTGTTCCCCCAAGAGAACCAAATACACAACCAATATTCTTCCAAAATAACCAAATAATATTTAACAGCAAAGTAATGAGTCCTAGTAGTCATGGAAACAATAACTTACAAAGAACAATTAAGACTGAGATCAATTAAATTGGGAACGGGGAAAGGATCATGTTTAACAGGCCATTTGGGTGGTGCATAGATACTCGTCACCTCACCTATACACCACACCCATGAATTTCACATAGCAAACAAGTGGGGAGTCTTATTCCCTCAAGTGAAAGTTAGACCAAACACTTACCTCAATTTCGCAAGCCATTCACTGCTCAATTATTGCTTTTCCTTTTGAATTCACCTCTAACTTGCTCGAATCTAAGCATAAATAATTCAATATCATCAATTTATGCTAAAGGAACTAACTTTATTGAAAAATATATTTTTTCCTAAGTTTTCTCAAAAAAGTGAAAAACCGATCCCGGGCCCGCTTGGTCTAAACTCGGAGTTCCGACCGAATTACGTTTACCCATTCACCCACGAACCCAAATATGCTATTAGTTTTGAAATCCGACCTTAATTCGATGTAAAAATTTGATTTTTATGAAAGTCCCTAATTCTACTCAAACTCTCAATTTTTACCATGAAAATTCCTAGTTTATGTTTTAAAAGTGATGAAAAACAGTAAGGAATTGAAAGAAAAAAGTTTAGAATTGATTACCTATGACTTGGGCATGATAATTGTTGAAGACAATCGCTATTAGGGTTGTAAACCTCGAAAATATGGTGAAAAAGAAGGTATGCCCGTTTTTAAAAGAGTATTTATATTAGCTGGACAGGTATTCTATGCGATCGCGGGCCTAGGGTTGCGTTCGCATAGGCTCAGCATCCCAGACCTACGCGATCGCGAGCCTAGGGCCGCGTTCGCACTGTCTATGAACTACCCAGCCCTGCCTAACTCTATGCAATCGTGACCCTCCTGGTGCGTTCGCGTAGGGTAAACTCTCCCAAGCTTCGCGTTCGCACCTGGAGCTATGCGATCGCGTATAACAAAAATAGGGACCTCAAACTTTACTCTATGCGATCGCGGACCTTCCTATGCGATCGCATAGAACAAAATACCTGGACACCAAAAAATGAAAAACCAACAGTTCTTTTTAAGTGTAAAACACCCTGTGGCCTATCTGATAGTCACCCGAGCCCTCGGGCCTTTAAACAAAATATGCACGCAAGTCTAGAAATATCATACGGACTTGCTCGTGCGATCAAATCATGAAAATAACATGTAAAACCATGAATTAAACCTCAAAACTAGTCATTTTCATCAAGAACACTTAAAGTTCATAACTCTTCAACCGGATATCCGAATCACGTCAAACGAACTCCGTTTTTCACCAAATTTCACAGTTCACATTTTAATATCATAACAAATCTGTACCGGGCTCCGGAACCAAAATACGGGCCCGATACCAATGATTTTAAACATTATTTCTTTTCTTTAATTCATAAATATTTCAACAAAATAATTTCTTTCAAAAATTGATTTCTAAGGCTTGGGACCTCGAAATTCATTTCCAGGCATACGCCCGAGTCCCATATTTTACTACGGACCTCCCGGGATCGTCGGAACACTGAATCGGGTCCGTTTACTAAAATTGTTGGCCAAAGTCAACTTTTATCAAATTTAAATTCTAGAAATCACTATTTCTCATATTTTCACCTAAAAGCTTTTCGGTTTCACACCCGAACTGCGAACACAAATCAAGGTGTCTAAAATTATAAAATGACCCATTGGGTCATCACAATCTCCACCTCTAAAACACACGTTTGTCCTCGAACGGACATAGAAAGTTACCTGAATTTGCAAACAAGTGTGGATATCAACTCTGCATGTCCGACTCGGATTCCTAGGTAGCTGGCTCAATGGGCTGGCCTGTCCACTGCACTCGAACTGAAGGATAACTCTTAGACCTCAAATGACGAACCTGCCGGTCTAAAATAGCTATCGGCTCCTCCTCATAAGTCAAGTCTTTGTCCAATTGGACAGAGCTGAAATCTAACACGTGGGACGGTCACCATGATATTTCTGGAGCATAGACACATGGAATACCGGATGAACTGAGGATAACCCTGGAGGCAACGCAAGTCTATAAGCTACCTCCCCCACTCTATCAAGAATCTCAAACGGCCCGATATACTTAGGGCTCAACTTACCCTTCTTCCGAAATCTCATAACACCCTACATGGGCGACATCAATACTCTCTTTCCAACCATGATGCCACTTCACAAACCTTACGATCGGCATAGCTCTTTTGCCTAGACTGAGCTGCACGAAGTCTTTCCTGAATAATCTTGACCTTATCTATGGCCTCCTGAACTAAGTCTGTACCCAACAATCGAGCCTCTCCCGGCTCAAACTATCGAACTGGCGATCTGCACCATCTACCATATAACGCCTCATAAGGAGTCATCTGAATGCTCGACTAATAACTATTATTATAAGCAAACTCCGCTAACAGCAAGAACTGATCCCGTGAACCTCCAAAGTCAATAACACAAGCGCGAAACATATCCTCCAATATTTGAATAGTACGCTCGGACTGCCCGTCAGTCTATGGGTGAAACGTTGTACTCAACTCTACACGGGTACCCAACTCACGCTGAACTGCCCTCCAAAAGTGCGAAGTAAACTGCGTACCCCGATCAGAAATGATAGACATGGGTACCCCATGAAGGCGAACTATCTCCCGCATATATAACTCAGCCAACCGCTCTGAAGTATAAGTACTTTCCACAGAAATAAAATGTGTTGATTTAGTCAGCCTATCCACTATAACCCAAACCGCATCGAATTTCCTCTGAGTCCGTGGGAGCCCAACAACGAAGTCCATAGTGATACGCTCCTACTTCCACTCAGGAATCTCTATCTGCTGAAGCAAACCACCAGGTCTCTAATGCTCATACTTTACCTGCTGGCAATTTAAGCAACGAGTCATATACGCCACAATGTCCTTTTTCATCCTTCTCCACCAATAATGTTGCTTCAGATCTTGGTACATCTTTGCCGCACCTGGGTGAATAGAATACTTGGAGTTGTCAGCCTCCTCAAGGATCAACTCATGAAGGCCATCAACATTAGGCACACACAACCTACCATGCATCCTCAAAACGCCATCATCTCCAACTGTAACCTGCTTGGCATCACCGTGCCGAACAGTGTCCCTAAGGACCGCCAAATGTGGGTCATCATCCTGCCGCTCCCGAATACGGTAAATTAAAGAAGACCGAGCAACGGTACAAGCTAGAACACTGCCGGGGGAAATAGCCAACCTCACAAACTGATTAGCCAAAGTCCGAATGTCTGAAGCCAACGGTCTCTTGCCAACTGGAATATACGCAAGACTGCCCATACTTATTGCTTTTCTACTCATTGTATCGGCCACCACATTGGCCTTCCCCGGGTGATACAATATAGTGACATCATAATCTTTTAACAACTCTAACCATCTCCGCTGCCTCAAATTTAGATCTTTCTGATTGAATAAGTACTGGAGGCTGCAATGGTCAGTAAAAATTTCAAACGTCACGCCATAAAGATAATGCCTCCAAATTTTTAATGCATGAACAATGGCTGCCAACTCCAAGTCATGAACATGGTAATTCTTCTCATGGACTTTCAACTTACGAGACGCATATGCAATCACTCTGCCATCCTGCATCAATACTGCTCCAAGTCCAACTCGGGAAGCGTCACAATACACCATGAAAGAGCCCGAATATGATGGTAACACCAACACCGATGTTGAAATCAAGGTTGTCTTGAGCTTCTGAAAGCTCGCCTCGCACTCATCTAACCATTTAAATGGGGCACCTTTCTGAGTCAATTTAGTCATTGAGGCTGCTATGAATGAGAAACCTTCCAAAAAACGACGGTAATAACCCGCCAAACCCAAGAAACTCCTAATCTCTGTGCCTAACTTTATGCAATCGCGACTCTCCTGGTGCGTTCGCGTAGGGTAAACTCTCCCAAGCTTCGCGTTCGCACCTGGAGCTATGCGATCGCGTATAACAAAAATAGGGACCTCAAACTTTACTCTATGCGATCGCGGACCTTCCTATGCGATCACATAGAACAAAATACCTGTACACCAGAAAATGAAAAACCAACAGTTCTTTTTAAGTGTAAAACACCTCGTGGCCTATCCGAAACTCACCCGAGCCCTCGAAGTTCTAAACAAAACATGCACGCAAGTCTAGAAACATCATACGGACTTACTCGTGCGATCAAATCATGAAAATAACATGTAAAACTATGAATTAAACCTCAAAACTAGTCATTTTCATCAAGAACACTTAAAGTTCATAACTCTTCAACCGGATATCCGAATCACGTCAAACACACTCCGTTTTTTACCAAATTTCACAGTTAACCTTTAAATATCATAAAAAATCTGTACCGGGCTCCAGAACCAAAATACGGGCTCGATACCAATAATTTTAAACATTATTTCTTTTCTTTAATTCATAATCATTTCAGCAAAATAATTTCTTTCAAAATTTAATTTCTAAGGCTTGGGACCTCGAAATTCATTTCCGGGCATACATCCGAGTCCCATATTTTACTGCGGACCTCCCGGGATCGTCGGAACACTAATCCGGGTACGTTTACTAAAAATGTTGGCCAAAGTCAACTTTTATCAAATTTAAATTCTAGAAATCACTATTTCTCATATTTTTACATAAAATATTTTAGGTTTAATGCCCGGACTGTGCACGCAAATCGAGGTATTTAAATTTAGCCTTTTATAATAATTAAGCATGGGACATAGTCTAAATTTATAAAATGACCCGTTGGGTCATCACACACACATAAGAGATGAGATTATGAACCAGACCAATCCAATTATCAGAGCATCCAATTTACTAAGGACAACATAGATAAAATCTCAAGACATTCTATCATAAGCCTTAGCCATGTCAAGTTTAATAACTACATTGCCACCATCGTTTTTATGAGTAATATTGTGAACAATTTCCTGGGCTAACAGAAAATTCTCAGAAATTAGCCTATCTTTAACAAAGCCACTTTGGTTCAGGGAGACTAGTTTATGCAACAAAGTGTTTACTCTAAGTGAAACAACTTTTGAAATAATCTTATTAGTGAAATTAGATAAGCTAATAGGTCTAAAGTAAGCAAAAGCAGGAGGATTTTCAAATTTAGGAATTAAAACTAAACAAGTATGAGAGTAGAATTTGGTCAAACCTTTTTCTTTGAAGAACTCTTTCACAAAAGCAATGACTTCCCATTGGATTATGTCCCAGCAATTCTGAAAGAAGCTTCCATTGAATCCATCTGGACTGCAGTACTGTGAGGACTAAGGCTAAAAATTGCACCCTTGATTTCATTTTCCTCTGGAATCTTGCTCAGCATGTTATTGGCATCACTTGAGATACAATGAGGAATACAATCCAGAATAGAATTGTTAATCATAAGAGGAGTAAGGTTGAAAATTATATGAAAATGATTAACAGATTTTCTGGCTATTTTCTCATCCCCCTTGATCCACTTTCCCCTACTGTTTTTGATGTGATTGATCTGTTGCCTTCTTTTCTCTCTGAGGATTGAGTGAAAATATCTGGTAATCTTTTCCCCCTCTTCAAATCATTTTACCTGAGATTTTTGTCTGAGCATGGATTCTTGAAGACTGAGCCATCTAATATATTGAGCATGAGCCTTGTTGACATCTTGTCTTCTTTTTTCCAAATTATTTTCAATATCAATTTCCTCTAATTCTTGGAGTTTATCCTCCCAATTGGTAACAACTTCATTAATATCCCCAATTTCATTCCTAGACCATTGAGAAAGCCTTTTAGTAAGAGCTGTGAGCTTTTATTGAATGATCCACATAGGATTCCCAGACACTTTAGTATTCTAGGCCTCCTTGACAATGTCATAAAAACCTTCTTGGTTCACCCAGCAGTTCAGGAATCTAAAATAGTTAATGTGTTGTTGATTACCACACAAGTTCTTCATAAGAAAAGGTCTGTGATCTGATCTTGTCCTTGCAAGAGGCCTAACAGAACATCTTTGAAACAGTTGATCCCAGAGGTCATTAACAAATATTATGTCTAATCTTTTCCAAATTATTTTCCCAGGTCTTCTGTTATTACACCAAGTGTAGTTAGAACCATTGTAACCAATATCAATGAGTCCATAATTGTTCATACATGTTTGAAACTTCAAGCTTCTATACATTCTGTGAGGCTTATCCCCAAGTTTTTCGTTAGGATCCATAATAATATTGAAATCCCCCCTATGCACCAAGGAACATCAATCACCATATTATCCTGCTCAAGAGAGTGCCAAAGGTCCCTCATGTCTTTGGATTTGCATTTAGCATAGTCAGCAGTATGCAAATATCCTGCATACCAATAGCATTGTACATTTTGATAGTAATGTGTTGATCACTGACGACAGTAACCTTTGTGGGGTTGAAGGCATTCCAAAAATACCAAATTTGACCATTATTGTTGAAGCAACATTGTTGAAATCCTAGGAATTTCCTGTAATCATCTAATGTTTCTTTTGAAACAAAAGTTTCAAAGATAACAACATATTGAGTGTTGTTGAGGTTGATCAAATTCTTTAGCATGTGAATGGAATTTTTGGATCTAACTCCCCTAATGTTAAAAAATAGGGCACTAATCATTGAGACAATTAGGGGTGATGTCCTCCTTTTGATTCCTTCTCATAGAAGGTTGAGTCTTGTTCCTGTGTCTTTTGCCACTTTCCCTGGTTTCACTTCTTCCTCTTCTAGTATTTTGTTTTTGATCTTCAGTATGAGTGTGAGAATCTTGATCTTCTTTTCTCATATCCTTTTGATTGTTCGATTGCTCAGCTTCTTGAAGACTATCCGAGATATCATTCTCTTGATTAATGTTGGTGCAATCTTCTTTGTTCTCATATAAGTCCACAACCAATTGAAGCCCAGGTTGATTCCTTATCTCCGTAGGAACAATAGATGAACTATAATCACAACACTGTCCCAGATTTTCTATCCCCCCAATTCTGTTCTCTTGACTGATTTGTCTAAGTCTATTCTGCATTTGTTGCTCCTTTCCTGGATTAAGCTCGTTTCCTTCTGAAGAGATTTCATTGTTGTTAGTCTCATCACCCTGATCCTGCTGAAAGGTTCGTCTTTTTTAACAAGGCTTAGAATACTTTCTTCTATGGATTGCTTTGTGAATTCATTTTGTTTTGTTTTGATGCACAGTCAGTCTTATCTTTTCTTTTGCTGTTAGCCGGTTTGAATAACACCTTGCTCTTCTTTTTTGGCATTTTCTTTGTCTTTTTTTTCTTTCTTGGTCTTCTTCCTGCTATCTTTTTTGTTTTTGAGTTTGGCATCTTTAGTTTGTTGATTTTGAATGGTCTCCAAGTTCAGTGATTTTTGGACTTCTTCATTACTATTGTTTGCTTGATTGCTCTCCTCTTGTCCTTGTAGATAGCTGAGGATCCTTTTCCTGATTCTTCTTCTTCTTCATCTTCTTCTTCTTCTTCTTCTTCTTCTTCTTTTCAAGTGCCATACAATTGATCATGTAATGACCCATTTCCTACAATGTTTGCAATATTTTGGGACCCCTTCGTATTCCAGCTTTTGAGTGTAACCTTTCAGAGGTGAATCCTCGTACTTTTGTCCAACAAAAACACTTTGAGGCAGTGGCTTAAGCAAATCCATTTCTACTCGAATTTTAGCCATGCTTGGCCTTGTTCTTCCCATTGTTGCAGTATCCAAAGCTAGAGGAGTACCGACTGAGCTTAGAAGTTATTTTATGTAATGCCAATCATGCATATGAAAGGGCAAACCTGGTAATAGGACCCATACGGGGGCCACCGGTTGATCCTCCTCAGGTTTGAAGTATAGAGATCATTTTTGCAACCACATTTGCATTCTGTCAATTTCGATGACTCGCTAGAACCAAACGATTTTCCAATCTTCCTCATTGAATAGATCAATAAAAACGTTGTGATTATCAAAAACCTCAATTCTTACTGACCTTTTTAGAGGAACAATTTCTTTGGATCTTGACCTAATTCTGTCAATTTTGAGGTCTAAGAAATCGACCGACAATCGTAAATTTGCAAGACTCGGCCATAATCCCATAGTAATGAGAAGCTTTGAAGATGACAGCAGACATACCATTGTGAGTTGTGTGTCTAGCTTTCACTTTCACTTTCTCTTTCTCTTGTTTAATATCAACTGGAGATGGACTTGGTGGAGATGAAGTTTTATCCGCATATGAGAGCTTTCCTGCGGGATTTCCTTGCATGTGAGAAATCTCCCCTTTAGACTGATTCTGCTCGTCCAGACGCGCCAGTTTGGATGCCTCCCGGCGGCTCCATCTGGTGGAGCGTGGTCCAAATTAAACTGAAATAGAGTCGTTAGAGAGAAGACTTGATGAGAGAGAAGAGAGAGTTTTGAATAAATTAATTTAGGACTCAATTAAAAATAAATTATTTTTAACATGAAATAAAATCTTGTACTTAGCAAAACAAAACTATTAATCAACTAGAATGTAAATGCAAAGAACTAGATTATTATAATAGCAAAGAACTAGACTAAAAGTGCAAACTATTAAAATGTAACATTAAATTTTAGAAACTTTGCATAAAAATATACATGTATATAGGTATAATAATAATTTTAAATAACTACTTCGGTTTGAGTCGATTTTTTCGGTTATTTTTTTTAAATTAAAACTAAACCAAGAGCAAATTTGATCGGTTTTAAAATTCAAAACCAAACCGAAAAAATATCGCTTTTTTAGTTGGTTTGGTTCGATTTTCGGTTTGATTTAATTTTTCGTGTTTTTATGAACACACCTGGTCATAATAAAGCAAAGTTACAGGAAATTCAGGTAACATTCTTTAAACTTTGTACTTAACCTTACTTCTTCTTGGTCTTCACTTTTTTCTGCATATTCTCTACAACAATGTTCCCAAGAGCTACTATTTGCAGATCTTTTCCAAGTAAATATTTCACATTTTTAAGTACCAAAATTGCACCTTTTTTTGGTTTTCCAAATGTAATTCTTGTGAATTATAGCTCAAAAATTTGTGAACATGTTCAACATTTTAGTGTTTTCCTTTTCTTGGAAAATGTTGGTTTTCTTTCGTTACCATTTTAGCTAAGTAGTGAAGATTTTTCCCCATAAAAGAGAAAAGATAGATAGCATTTGAAACTAGAGGCTGATCTGAGCACAGTCATAGATCCAACAGTTGTGGACAGGGGCCGGGGTGAAGCTATGTGTGGTCCAGAGTGATCAATTAAACACTTTTCGTCAAAAAAAATAATTGTATAATAGAGTAAGATATTACTTGTTATTGAATGTTATTAATACTATATTATTGCATCTATTTTCAAGAGACAACAAAAGGGTAAATGAATATGTTATTAATACTATATTGTTGTGGTTGTTGTTGCATACACTCACTCAGTCGCACAGACACAAACATGAAAACAAAAACATTTATTTTATCCAATTAATCAATGGTATAGCTATAAACCTAAGTCCTAGTGGAAATACTTTATTTTCTAGCTAATACTATGTCATTCTTCATTTTATTTCTTTTATTTGTGTCGTTTATCTTCTCTTTTCGAGCATAGCATTAACCTATGCAATTTCTAGGGTATGCAAATCTTTAATTACACACAAAAAATACTCTCCGCTCTGCCTTCTTTCTTCTTCTTAGGTCAAGAACTAGCTGTCCTAAAGCTTAATCTAAAGCCCTGTGAAAAGTTACCTGTCTTAGCTCAAATGAAGGTCAGTCTCTTAAAAATGAAAAAAAAAAAAAATCTTACTGTGAATCTTTTTACTTTTTGAAAATCAATTTGATTATTAACTCAATATTTCAAAATTTAATATTTAAATATTCAAAAACTATACGAAAAAATATAAGTTGTACCTTAAGGGGTCGTTTGGTACTAAGTGTAAGAAGGTATAGTGCTGGTATAAAAATTTAATATCATCTTAATCCTTCGTTTGATTAGCAAAGCAGGTATAAGTTATCCCAAGACTAAAATTAACACCAGTATAACTTATATCTCATAGAGGGTGGGGTAATTAGCACCGGTATAACTTATACATTCTTCTTACAAATTATGCAATTGTCATATTTAATACAACATACCAAACAATGGATAAAAAACAATCACAACATAACTTACACCAATATAACTTATCCCGGCATAAACCGTATTCAAACCAAACGACCCATTAGTACAGGTATCTTTGGTCATTTCCTTAAAATTTTGTAACTTACTGATTTTTGTGGCTATGGTTTTGACTGTTTTTGTACAGTATAACACAGAGGTGTGGAGCTGAGAAGAATTCTGAACAAATACACAGTCTTTTGTTTTGAAAAAAAAAAAAAAAAAAAGCCTTATTTTTCCTATCTCCTCTACTTCTGACATTTTGAAGAAAGCCCTATCTGTAGCTGAACGTGATATATCAAACCGCAAAAAACGCCTTTTTACACAAACACATATTATTATTATTATTTCCTTTCTCTTTAATTCTTTATATAAAAGCCAAAGTAGTGTTGTAATCATGATCAATGCAAAGGACATCCAAATCCCACGTCCACATACAGTCCCCCCAACTCCACCCCTAGCTCATGTTTTTCTCTTTTTCTTCATTTCTAAACCCTAAATCCCAAATCCACACATAAAAAATAAAATAAAAACCTATAGTGAGTACTATTTATTTTCAAGAAACTACTTTTTGTGAGGTGGGGTTTTCTTGATTTTGGAAAAATTGTTTGAGAAAAGGCATGAAAGTTGTAGTATGGAGATTGAGGACATTGAAGGTCAAGAGTGTAAGTTTCCAAGAATTAGCAACAAGATAGGGTACCAAGATGAAGAATTAGATGAAGTAAAAAAGACTAGTTTTGGTGATATTGGTAAACTTTATGGGTGGCCTTCATCAAGAATTGTTAGAGTATCTCGTGCATCAGGAGGGAAAGATAGGCATAGTAAGGTTTGGACTTCAAAAGGGCTAAGAGATAGGCGTGTTCGCCTTTCCGTTAATACAGCTATACAGTTTTATGATTTGCAAGATCGGCTCGGCTGTGATCAGCCGAGCAAGGCCGTGGAATGGCTGCTGAAAGCTGCCGCTCCTTCTATTGCTGAGCTGCCTCCTCTGGAGGGGTTTCCAGATGCACAACAGCTCAGTGATGAGAAAAGGTCTAGTGCTGGGGTCGAGCCGAGTTTTGATGCAGCTGATGTTGAGATAGATGATGATGACCCGAATTTCAACCAGCAGCAACAACCTTGTAGTAGCAATTCTGAGACCAGCAAAGGTTCTGGATTGTCACTTTCTCGGTCTGAAAGTCGGATTAAAGCACGAAGACGAGCAAAGGAAAGGGCGGTGGAAAAGAAAAAGGAGAAAGAAAAAGAGTCTGATCATCACCAAAATATGCACCCTAGCTCTTCTTTCACTGAGCTATTATCAGGCGGTATGAGCAACAATAACAACAACAACAGAAACACCAGTCCTATTCACCAAAACACGCAGAGGCAATGGTCTACAAATCCCTTGGAATACTTTACCTCGGGACTATTAGGCCCATCATCTAGTCGTGGAATCGACAACTCTATTGGCTTCTCGGGTCAAGTTTATCTGGGAAATCCTCTACAGCCATTAATAGCGGTGGCTTCGCCAATGTTTAGCATTTCAGGAGACCATCAGCCCGAGGTGCAGCATTTCCCCTTGGGCGGTAACAACCTAGTCCCGGTTGTAACGGCCAATGGGGAAAGCAATAGCCAGAACGAGTACAATTTGAACTTCAGCATTTGTAGGGGGACCCTTCAGTCCAATTCTTCTTCTACTTCACCATCTATTTTGCCTCATCACTTCCAGAGGTTTTCTCCTATAGATGGATCACAAAGTTTATTTCTTGGCACTACAATGGCAACTCCTGCTGCTCCTGCTGCTGCTGCTGCTACATTATATGATGCCCCTTTACAGCTCTTCTATGGAAATGGCTATGACCATTCAGATCAGAAAGGAAAAGCAAAGAACTAAGTTCATTCAAATGCTAGTGCTTTTACTGCCCCATCTTCATCTAAGGTAAATATTCAGTTCTTGAACTCTATTTACCTTCCAAAAAAAAGACTCCATTTTTTTTCCTTTGAATAAAACTTTAGAAGGGGAGCCTTGAACTAATTGGTAAAGTTGTAATCTTGTGATTAGGAGATCACGTGTTCGAGTCGTGCAAACATTCTCTTGCAAAAATATAGGGTAATAATGCGTACAATATACTTTTATGGTTCGAACCTTCCCCGCATAACGAGAGCTTAGGACCCGTTTGGCCATAGATTTTGCCAAAATAAACTTGAGTTTTATTTGGCAAACAAATGTTTGGCCATAAATTTTGGCAAAATCCCAAAGCCAGATCCCTCATAATACACATGTTTTTCCAAAATAAATTTAAGAAATATATTTTAAAAATATATGTCCAAACACATTTTCATCTTCAAGCCAAAAAGACATCTTAATATACCGAATTACCTTTCTTTAATAAAAATTTAGTATGTTGGGGGTGTTTCCTTGTTAGAATAATGTGTTATAGTACTATGAAATGTCTTAATTAGATTTCTTGGTTTCATAAAAAGCTAATAAGAGTATTGGGGGATGTGCTTTTTTTTTTGCTTTTAGGGATCGGCTGGGTTGTTTGTTATGTTGAATATGGATGGTTTCCTTGTTGCTTAGCATGTCTGTGACAGGTGTTAATAGCTGGTATGAAGGGAACTTTAACAATGGTGGAGCTATTAGGCTATAGGCTGCTTCTCTTTACTACTATTTCCTCCGGTCCAAAATAAGTGATTTTTTATTTGTTTTCACGCATATTAAAAAATTCATTTTTTAATATTAATTAGTAATGAAATGTACCATATTAACCTTTATTATCTCACTTGAATACTTCTAATACATATTCTAACATTATTTAATCCAAGGACAATGTAGGAAAAAAATAATAAATTCATTGTTGAATTAGTAGTATTTATTTTTGTCTTTGTTTAGTTAGTGTCCCACAAACATGTCAGTAAACATTTAAACGACCCATAACCTAAGCCAACACTTGTCTGTTTCAACGGCGCTCTTTGTCTTTGCTTTTGGTGAGATCAGAACACTTGTATTAGGGTTGGGAAAGCTTTGGATTTTGGGTTCTTGCTCAGCTAGGTCAAATAAAACCTAAGAACCTATTAGATCTAGCTCTACAAATATTTTACTTGTGTGAGATTTATTTATGTTTCTTTGTTTGATAACTGGAATTTCTAAATTCAAAATTATGGATCACAAACTTCACTTGTCAAACAAAGAGAATCCTCACACAAGTTTGTGTCTGAAGATTATAGTGACTGGCTCAAGAAAAATATTACTTTGTGTCTCACACAATTAACACAGTTTGCGTGAGCATTTGTCTGGACAAGTGGAATTTGTGAACCCAAAATTATGAATTTTTGAATCACAAACACCACTCGTTAAACAAAAAAAACTTCACACAACTTGTGTCAGTAGGTCAGATACACTTTATGAGTTCATGTTGTACGAACTTAACATAAATTGAATTTCAAACCATTAGTGATTGGCCTCCAAAATTTTCTCGGTTATAAAACTGGCTGGTAAGAGCTGTTTTTATGTATTAATTCTGAAGATTGATATTACAACGTCACAATAAATATATAGAAGTAATCAATACAAAAGGTAGCATAAAGTAATTCTGTTTTGGACATTATAGAGTATATAATTAGTATTCTATTTATGAGATATCATAAACATAGAGACATAAATTAGGTAAGGAAACAGTAGTAGTGATACTGTTGCTACTTAATAGTAAAATTGAATAAAAAATGGTTTCGTTACAATATACAATTGCATGGCTCTTATAAAATATAGTTTGCATTATTGGGTCAAAAATGTTTCTCCATATTTGCTTATTTTTCTTCTTGAAGGATGGAAAATATAAGGGAAAGGTCTAAATAGAAAGAAGGAGAATAGATATATATAGCTAATTATTCACAAAAAAGTTCTAGCTAACTAGGAAAACATTATATTCCCTCCGTTTTAATTTATGTGCCGTAGTTTAACTCTGCATGAATTTAAGGAGGGCATCGAACAAGGAAATTTTTCAAGTGAGATTGATCTTGTTCCCTTTAAAAATTGTGTCAGCTATTTGTGTATAACTGCGGAATTCTGACCAATTTGCTTGCACCTAGTTACACTAATCCATCCTACTTACTATTTTCAAGCGCGTATATATGTAACTTTTCCATCAACATTAAGTAAGATGGAAAGAGTTCACCTAGCGTCGTCGCCTTTGTTGGGATTCAAATCTTGATCCCCTAAGATTATTGGTCTATACTCTTCAACCGCTAGGTGACTCCATTGGGTGAAGCATCAGAGTCGTGAGAATAATAATATGCTCAGTGAAATTTGTTTATGTTGTGTTAGGATTGGGAACGACCGGGTAACGCGGAATTTAGCAAAGCAGCCTTATAATAATAATAGCAAAGACAATACAAGTTGATAATGATGACATTAAAACAAATAAAGAGAACAAATTTAATATGGTTTGTGACCTATATTTATAAGCGGAGAGGAACAAATTTACTATAATTAATTCGAAATATCCCAAGAGAATAATCACGGAAAACACTCACAAAGAAATTCACACAAGTAAAACAAGAACATACTCTTTGTTACAAATTACAAAAGGTGACACTTTTGTAATACTTCTTGCTCTCTATGAATTGGTGTGTTCTTCAAACGATGAGAAACACTCTATTTATAGTAAGGGACCCTTGGCCTCCAAGCTTGCTAGAGGAGATTTGATATCACGGAAAAATTATTTAACTACACATTTCAAATTTGGTGCCAAAGTTTAATTATCTGTCAAGTTTTCTTTTATGGGAAAATAGGCCTATGCCTAGAGTGGATAGGCCCTACTAAAGCCAAAAGAATGATTATATTACAAATCTTCATTTTGGCCTAATTTTAACTGTTATAATAAATTTTCTGCACCTTTCCGCAAAAGCCCTTATGGGCTGAGGTAATAAATTGGTATTAAACTCAGATTTGACGGAGTTTTAAAATGATAGATGAGGAATTTGCTGTCACAGGCAAAAAGAGAAAATCGGGTATTATCTTAAATTTCTCAAATAAGATTTTATGTGAAATAGCCACATAAAGCACATCTAAATTTGTTAGGATGATAGTAACCCGGTTAGGTTCGGCTCTCATACTAATTCGTTAGGATTTAGCCCAAAAGAACGGAGAGGTGTAGAAAATTTGTTCTATTAGTCAAAACTAGACCAAGGTGGACAGTTGTAGTATGATCATTTCTTTTGGATATAGGGAGTCCATCCCACTTTAGGAATAAGCCTATTTTTCCAACAAAATAAATAAATAAATTTGACTGACAGATAATTGAACTTAAGGACCAAGTTTAAAATGTGTAGTTAGATAATTATGCCATGATATTTGCTATAGGGACCCATGGCCTATAGCAAGCTTGGAGGCCATGGGACGAGAATAGTATTATATCTGGCTAAACCAAATAAAGATATGTTAATGCAGATTTGAGAGTTATAAGTAATGTTACAATATTTCATTTTTATTCTTTTGTTCTTTCTATGCTAAAGACATCTAATGGAAACAAAAACCAGGCACTTAGAATGTTTGATCATAGATATCCATTCGTCTGAATAACTGGAAAATAGATCATTGCTCGTCACAAGCTCTACTCTACTCAGCTCAACTATGCTTCTATTCAAAACTAGTTGGGGTCGTCGATATGAATACTCTACAGAGTTAGAATCATGTAGCTCATTTGCTTTTAAATACTCACCGAGATTTTCCCTTCTAATCCTATTCTTCTTCACCCCTCGTTATGTTATACATGGTGGGGTAAATCTCATCGAGGATGCTGAGTACCAAGGGGAGGGGGGGTTGAATGTGATGCCCGTGACAGAGGGCGGACTGATGAGGATAGGTCAAGCAGTGAGACTTCTAGGCAAGGGAAACGAAAGTGAAGAACTTTATAAGACATGACACAAGTTCACAAGGTACGCGTGCTTTTGGAGCTCGAGGTGGCGTAGCCAAAAAAGACAAATGCATGCGGGGCTACGCCCAAAGGGGACAATATGTGCCATAGGCTTGTGTTGTAACTCGTAACAAATATGGTGTGTGTATATACATATTATATAAAATGAACCGTTCTTCCATTATAATTTGAAAACACTAATTTTTTATTCTTTTGCAAGCATAAAGAACATATGAGATGCATCTTATATTATAATAGGGAAATTTAGTGCAGATATCACTAACCAGGGATTTTCTTGAGTTGATTGTTTTCATTAGGCTAGTTTTTTCGTGTACTGTATCAGGATAACTATTCTATCAGATGGTGACATTGTTATTGGTGTATCATGGTCTGTGTAATATATATATATAGTAGGCTATATGTAGAGTTGGAGAAACTTAACTAATTAAGACTTGTATGTTAAATATTTACTCAATTGTCCTAAATTATTGTTCTCATAATTCATATATTCCCTTTACTTTCTCAAAACCATTTATTCTGAAATTATATTGGCTTTTGTTACTCATAATTTGATACAGGCAATTGAAGATGGAAGCAACAACTAAGTCCCAAAGGGAGCATGTTTCTCTCATTCTGCATTACTATTTCTTTTTATACCCCGACAGCAGTCGGTGCACACCTAGAAACAACCTCTATGTCCCTTCGGGGCAGGGGTAAGGTCTGAATACATTCTACCCTCCCCAGGTTTGAAACTCCGGGATGTATCATGTCTGTCTGCCAAGTTGTGTTATTTCTATTGAGACATAACTTTTGTTGTATTAAAATTGTGCATGAGGAGGAGGACATCATGTTCAACCTAAGATGCTGGATTTTGCCAACTTCTTGAACTGGTTTTGTTGTTCTCTGTTGTAGATTTTCTTCACAAATGAGCAGCCCATGATTGATGTAGACTTCATTCTATTATGCGTCTTTATAAAAGGCTCTTTTTGGTGTGGATTTAATTTATATTCACTAACATAAGTGTATTCTTTTTTTGTTTCTTTATTCTAAAGGTCTTCTAATGTTGCCTCCTTTGGAGGTTTAATTATACATGACATCCCTTGTTAACCTTATGGATTGGTCCTAAGCTGTTATATGTCATGTCTGATGTATGGTATATATAGAGAGAGAAAACAAGTTCATACTATGTACGTGTTTCACAAGTAACTTTAATTGAGCAAACCTTGGAAAAATTGAAACAACAAGAAAACTTATAAAGAGATGATTTTAGATGGAGAGACTTTCCACAAATATTGCTTAAAGCCTGTTAGAACCATTTTTACATGAAAATTTTCTTGTGAAAATGATCTTGTATAGCCGCTCTCAAAATAATAATCAAAAAATATATATCTTTTCTCTTTATATATATATGTGTGTGTATAATATCCCATAACAATACATAACAGGAATTGGCAATTTTTTAGCCCTACATTAAGTTTGGCAAAGATAGCCCCAAGCAATTGGGGTATTATATAGCCAAATCCTAAAAAAAGTACTCTCTTATATATATTTTCTCTAAAAAAAAGCTACTCGCTTATTTTGGCGTCCCTCCCCCTTTCTCTCCTTGTATTTCTTCTTCTATCTCTTCTCTTTCGCTCTCATAGTTTAGGAAAAATTCTTGCAAATTATGCACACAAAAAATAAGTGGGATAAAAAGGTAATGTTGATCTCACATCAGAGAAAATCAGAGGCAAAAAACTAAGAGAGAAAAAATATATTTCAACTTTGTTTTATGTCTCTCTTCTTTTTTTGGTTGGATTGAACGAGTGGGTGTGATTGAAATTGGTTGAAAATACCTAAACGAGGCTATACACAAATTTTGAGCAAGATTAGAAGTGAATTAGACTGATTTCAGGTAAAAAATCAGACCTAAATACCTAACTGCGACATGTGTATATCACGTTGTATAATGTGTACACCAGTGTATATCCAGACAGGTTTTTAAGGACATCTGTGTATATCGATTTGTATATCGTGTATACAACATAATTTTTTATGGACGCCCGTGTATATCACATTGTATATCGTATATAAAACACATATTTTCATGGATATACACAGCTACACATGATATACATAAGATATCACTGATGTACATAGATATATATACGGGATACAATAGGGGATACACGTGTGGAATCATCTTGAACTTGAGTTTTCAATCTAAAATGTGTTATACAAAAATAAAATTTTAATATATTTTATCGATATACACATTATTAATATGTTATACACGATGATATACAAATAATTTATCTAATTCTCCTTTTGTATATCAATATATCTCTAGCAAATATATTAGTGTATATCCACAAGAAACTATGTGTTATACACTGAAATATACAAAGAATAAAATATCTTTTATTTATATTTTGATATACAAAATTTTTTTATATAAATTTTGATATACACTAAGAATAAAATAAATTTTTAATATATATGGTATACACATTATTTGATGTGTTATACACTGTGATGCATAAATAATACAATTATATTCGTTATGATATTCATTGATATAGAATAAAAATAAATTTTAAATAATTCTATTTATCATTTTATATTTTAGATAATAAAGAAGGAAAATAAAATTTTAATATATATAAAAGAAGAAAAATAAAGTTGTGATATACATTTTGATATACGTATTATTGTGGTGATATACATTTGGTGACAATATCTATAACTAGGGCTATTTTCTGTCAATTATGTGAGTATATTGTTACACCTTGCCAAAACCCAATTTCTCTGTGGTAGTAGGAAAATAATGGGAAACTTACCTAAACTGTCACTTTACAAACTTTCCTAACGAAATATAGCCCAAAACAAAATATCTACTAAAAAGGCCCAAATGTCATTTTTGGCCCAAATAGTTTCAGTTAATGTCAGTTTTTTGTATCCGTTATTTTTTGTATACAACACCGATGTTTCTCTCTCTCTCTCCGATTTTTTCCTAAATTGAACCAAAATTGCTGAAATTGACGACAATACAAGATACATTTGCATTTAGTTTCGTCGGATTTCAGGTAATTTGGACTAGAAAACCTCTTGTTTAGTATATTTTTCGGATTGCATGTGTTTTTGTAGAATCGAGGGCGTTTGCGACTTAAGTGTTTAGTTAGAGTTCATCGTGTGTATCTGTTATAGACTATTTTGTAAGTTTTGGTCGAGTTTTTGTATGAATTTCTTCACAAATTTCTGTAACCTTTGTTCGTATATTTTTTTTAAAACGTTTCTCGTTGAATCTAGTTTCAATTGTGAAACAGAGCAATATGAGTAGAGAAACTCGTTCGATGAGTTCATCACCTTATTCAAAGTCGGTTTCTATTGAGAAATCGAGCAACATGAGAAGAGAAACTAGGTCGATGAGTTTATCTCCTCATTTAACACCGATTTTAGTTGAGAATTCGATTGATGAACGAAATATGCGAAGACAAAATCGTTCCGACAGTGTTTAAGTGTTCGAATCTCGAAAGGATGTTGTTGGACAATCTGAGGAAAAAAAAAAGAGCAAAAGGGTTTCGAGGTAAGAGAAAATGTGTCGTGAAGGACGAAGTGAATTTGGGTGTCAAACCAAAAAAAAGTAAGGTTCAGAAGACAGAAAAAGTTAAAATTCCTGACAAAATTTGTAAGGTACATACAATTTTAGTTATGATTTATTCTATTTGTTGAATCTTCTTTTAAAATTGGATTTAGTTTGTATTTGTTTGTTTTTAATTCGTGTCATCTATTTGTAGCCTTGGAAGCTCTATATTCCAGTTGGAGAGCCTTTTCCTGTTACTCACTGGTCATCATACACTAATGCGGATATCGTATCGATTTTACAATCAAAGTTGACTGATGTCCAGCTTTGGATGTTTAGGGAAAGCCATTTTGGCTATTTCCTTGATTTACCTCCAGTTGCTATCCAGGCACAACTTATTCGTTCTTTAATGTTTAGGGAGTTGGTTCAGGATAAGTGTGATCAATTTTATGTGAAACTGGATGAGGAATGTGTTTTACGTTTGGTCTTCGAGAATTTGGTGTTGTAATTGGTTTAAACTGTTGTGGTAATGAACAAGTTGAGGGTAAAATCAGTGGACCCAATGGCTTGGTGGATACTTATTTTTCTTGTTTAGAAGTGGTGTCAAAGAAGTCGCTTATTGATTGTTTTGAGAAGAAGAAATGGCAGTCTGATGAAGACGCAGTTAAGATTGCAATCATTTTTTTCATAAACACATTTTTAATGTCCACTCAGGCTCAGAAGACATTTATAAATAAACGTGATTTCTATCTTGTCGAGAGTGGTGAGTATGTGTCGTTTTTCTTGGGTAAGATTGTGTTTCGAGCTTTAATGAATTCAGTGAGGGGCAGGTTGAGGGGAAAGTATGAGTTTTATAGGATTGGTGGATTTCCTCTTGCATTACACCTATGAATGTTGCATTGTAGTTGATCAAAAGTTTGTTGTTCGCGTTGGAGATCATACATCACGCATATTGAATTGGAAAATGATAGACAGGCCAACGCGTGAGGACTTCTCTACTGGTTTCTTCAACAACACGAGGAATAAGGTACCCTTTATGTCTTGATATGATATACATTTGTAATACACTGTAATTCATTGTGATACATCAAACATACAGTTTTCATACATCTTTGATACATCTAGGACTGAAGCACTTTTGGTTACATTTGCAGTTTAAAAATATTTCTCTGACAACTGAATAGCTAAGGAGATTTACTTTGCCTGTTGAAGTTACCGATGAGTATCAGAAATATTTGACATCACGTAACAGGGAAAAACTTCCTATTGATGATAGCGATGATTTTGTCACGCCACCCCCGAAACAGATTAAGGAGCCTATCCCACCAAAAAAGGCACCGGGTGTCCAACCTGTTGATTACGGTGAGTTGCAAAAGTTGAAAGCTGATGTGAAACAAGTTTGTATTGGTCTTTTTTATATTTTTTTTTGAAAGTATTGTTCAAATTGTATATTCAAAGCATATTATATTTCTTATGTAGCTCCATAAGCAGTTAAATTCCTTCATGGAATATGTTTCTGATTAATTCTAGGAAGTTTTTTAATTGATAAATTCCAAGGTATGTGTTTCTTTTTTATTGTGCATTTCTTTTTATATTTTAGTTAACTTCGTGTATCGTTTTTTTTTTAAATAGCTTGGTGCAAGCGAAGTCAAATATGGTGCACATCTAGAGGAAGACACCAGTGCTCGTCAAGACAATAATGCTTTTGTGAGCAATATGGAGTTTGGTGGCAATGAAGATGTTGATATGGATGGTTGTAAGGTGTGTTTAGTTATGCATTCTGCACTTTTTCCTTTTCTTTCCTTTGTTGTTTTTGATAATTAGATTTTTTTTTTTTAAAATAGGCCGGTGGAAATGAATGCAAATATGTTCTACATTCTCAAGGAGATACTAGTGAGTATCATCGTAACAACACTGTGCTTGGTGCACCAAATCAGTTAGGTGTCAATATTATGGAAGGACCTTCTGGTGTGAAAGTTGACATGTTTTCTGCTAAAGTAACTTTCACACCAGATGTAGCACCAGATGGCGGTATTGTTGAGACTGCAGATGAGGCGGCAGGGGAGACAGAGGAAGAATCTGAGATATAAAAGGTTCCTGAATCTCGGACTGGTGCTGTTTGTGCGACTGCAAGTGTTAATGAGGAGGCAGAGGAGATGAAGGAACAATATGAGAAAGAGGTTGCTGAATCTAAGATGGTTCTGTACGAGCCTGAATTACTTCCTGAAGTATCGCCGCAAATGGGAAAAAGAAAGAGATGTCCTGCAAAGGCCGTGCAATCTCCGTTCATTATTGTGTTTGATTCAGGTTCCAGTACTGGTGTTGTTGCAGCGAAAGATAAAAAGCAAATTTATGCTATTAAGCATCCTTTTCAAAGAAAAATTGGAACTGGCGTTAACAACTCTTTGTTGAATGTATTTGTTGCATGGGTCAAAGAAGGGAAGTCCAGAAAGAAGTATGTTTCCAACTTCTGCGTTTTTTTCACTTTTATATTTTAATATATTATCACTTATAACATTATTTTATATCAAATTACTGTACTCTTTTGTGTATATATGTTACCAAGAATGAAATTTACCCGAAGCATGTTAGTGAACTCAATCCTGCTTATGATCTTGGTGTATATCATGTTGAAGACAAAAAATAATTTTACACTTTGGCATATAATGGTAAGTCTTTGGATGACTCGGTATGTAAGAAGTTACTTTTACAGTATTTTTTAAAATTCTAGCCAGTGTACACATGAACACTCAGTCCTCTTAAGTTAGAAGTTTACGAGCCTTCAGTGATTAGTTCTTTGTTATGTTTTGTCTAAGCACATTGATGTTTTGTTCTATTATCTGAGGAAGAAGGGGAAGTAGACAAAGACCTACCTGTAACATTCACCACCACAGATTGGTACTTCGACGAGAAAATTAATGAGTTGTGGCAGTCGTTTATTGAGACAGATGGAGACATTGATGTGTGTAATCCAAATCATGTCATCACAGAGTATATTCAGGGGTTTGTCTTGGATGCCAATGTTCCATGGCACACTGTCGAGCATGTCTTAATGCCAATTAATATTGCAGAAGAATGGCATTGGATAGGATGTGATGTCCTTCAAAGATAGGTGCATTTATGTGTATGACTCTATGCGTGGTGGAGCTGCTCATCAAGCCAAATTTCATAAGGCCATGGCCAAGTATTCTGTGTTGCTGCCTCATTGTTTCGTGCTCACGCACTTCTATTTAAAAAAAAGATATCAATTGGCGCACTGGTGTCTACAAATCAAAGGACTTGGCTTTTGCATTTGATGTAAAACTGGTTGAAGGACTACCTCAACAAGTCGAAGCGTATGAATTTCTTTCAACACAATATGTTTGTTTCTAGATTTTGCAGTTTGATAATTGTTGTTCTTTTTATTTTTGCAGTGATTGTGGTGTATTTGCAACATCATTTGTCGAGTATTTCATTGAGGGCAAGACGCCTCCTAAACAATTCAATGTCTATGCACACCGGCGCAGATTTGGTGCTCTCTTGTGGGATTATGCTAGAAAGAAGATGGAACTGAACGCGCAAAGTGATGATGAGATTATTGGTCGACAGAATAAGTCACGGAAGAAGAAGAAGTAGTAGTTACATCTATCATTGTTGTAGGATGAATTCTATAATTTCGTTTTGTATTGTGTTCTGTTATGTTGTCATTGTTTTAAGACGAATCAGATTTGTTAGTGTTTGAATTTTATGAATACTTTTAAGAATTGTATGGCAAATGATATGTTTGGTCTGTTATAAAGGTTTAATGAGTTTCAGTGCGATACTGGAGTGTTGCAGTTTAGTTATTTTGGTGTTTTCTCCGTTGATTTTGTGTGATGAATTAAAGATATGAAAAATATATTGTAGTTTGTGATACATTGTCTCTTGCAACTACCCATATGATACACATATGATACAGAAATGATACACATATGATATAGAAATGATATAAAAATGATACACATATGATACATAGTGTGATACATAGATTATACAGTCATTTTGGATTGCTGCACAGTTAGTTTCTTAACAAAGAGTTCTGCAGTTTGTTTGGTTTTGAAATATGTTTTGATGAAGCCACTCTTATTTGTAAATTTCTAAAACTATTTGCATAGTTTTCTAGCTGCTACGTTTTCATTAGTTAGCTTTGTTACTACACAAATACAGACATGATTAAGAGCCTATACACAAATATACATAGGTGATACATAAGCGATACATAGATGATACAAATATGATACACAAGCGATACATATATGATACAAATATGATACATAGTTGATACAACTTCTTTTTAATCAAACAGATGTATACTTTAAAAAATACACTTGCAACACAATTTTAAATGATAGATCAAATATTTATTTATATCTATAATTCAAATGACATTTTGCAATGATATAGTTTTTGATATATTGCATTCTTCTAAATCTCTATGATATTCAGTAAAGTAAAATAACAAGTAATTCTAAATTTGACATATTTCATCCTCTCTTTGGATTATTTCTACAAGTTTTTCTGTTATGACCTTCTTCTCCACATTGTCCACATGAAATCGACATTTTTTGTTTCCTTTCAGATATAGTCTTGCACCTCCCCTTCCATGGCCTTCCTATTGTTTTAGTCACATCTGGTGGCAAGACTTTTACATCTAGAACTTCTGCAGAAATTTTTCATGTGCTTTCATCAGGAACCGGATAAATTGGAATTTCATAGGTCTTCAATAGGTACTTCCTAGTGTAGTACACCGAGCAATACTTAATGTGATCAATGTATTTGTATTTTAATACTGCCCAAGCATGTGCACATGGCAACTCATCCAACTAAAACCTTCTACAGATGCACGTTCGATCTTTTCGGAACACCATTCTCTGCTCACCCTTGTCAAGTACTGAATATAAGTAACTCGTCGAAGGGGTCACCTACAAAATTTATTAACTATCATTAGTGGTGACAAAGCAGATACCCTTATAATACATATACTAGAGAGCATACAAGAATCAAAATAACTTAATATCATGTCAAACCAACCAATATTTCTACAGTGGGGTAGGCATACATGCTACATTAAATTGAAAGCCTTTGCTTTTGTGCAGGTGGACACTAGTTTAATAGAATCACACAAAGGGTTCAAGATATAACAGACCCGTGAATTTGGCATGATTACATATTTTATGCATAAGTATCTACAGATTCCAGTCATATACCTTCATCTGATGTGACAATTCAAGATTGTCCATCAGCATTGTATCATATTTTTTTTCAAGATCAGTGAATGACTCTACTGCATTCTTTAGGTTTGTGACATTCCATCGTCCGTTAAATTGCCTTATGTAGTCCAGCAAGGTAGTACTGGGAGTTCCCTAGCAGCCTTGAGCGCTGCATTGATCGACTCCGCAATGTTTGAAGTCATCGTCAATGTTCTGTTGACAGTGGAATGTGCTTTGGACCATCTTTCATACCCAACATTCATTAAGTAATCTTTGACCCTCTTATCAATTTTCTCTACCTCTGCCATGTGGTAATCAAACTTCTCAATGTGTATGCTTTGGCCATAGCAAAAAATATGTCTTTGAGCAGGAAATGATTTTATTTGTAATATTTTTTTACATCATTCCATAGATGCCATATGCAGACACAATGAGGTACTTGTGGATACAATGTTGCCGCTGCATTTTCAATGCCTTCATGCATGTCCGAGACTATGCACATTCCCTCCCTTTCCCCAAATGCATCCTTGAATCTCGCGAAAACCACTCCCAAGAAGCATTATTCTCCGAATCTACTATGGCATATGTGAGTGGTAGGATATTACCTGCTGGATCTTGTGTTGATGCTATCAATAATGTTCCTCTATATGACGATTTAAGAAAGGTTCCATCTACAACAACAACCGATTTGTAATATTATCATCCTTTTATAGACGGATATAGTGCAACAAAAGCATACATGAACAAGTCTTCCTCTGTTTGTTTCAAACTTACCACGTACATAGGATTTGTAAGAACCAGCATATAAAAGTAGCTTGGCAGCTTTTCATATGATTCGCTCGGGTTCCCTCTCAGTACTTGAAATGCATATTTTTTCGATCTTCATGCTTGCATATATGTCATTTGAAGACCATACTGCTTGTTCATGTCACCAATTATGTCATTAGGAGTGTATATTGTTTTTGGGTCTTTATACTTGTGTATCAGAAGATTGCCGATGAGTTTTGCAGTAGCTTGACGTTGTACGTAAGATCTGTCTTTCAGGGGGCATGAGTGCACTTTGCTGAAATTTCTGACCTTGAAAAGTTTTGCTTTTTTCAGGCTCAAAGACTTAAAATACCAATCACTGTTGTTGTTGATGCGTACTAGGCAGTACCTACGACAACGATATATACTTTTTCATCAATAAATAGAGCGACATGAAATACAATGATATATAGTGATACACACTGCCATCAACAATACTAGATGAAAAAATGCAATGACTAGACAGTGACAACCACAACTTTAAAATGTACAGCCACAGACTTACAAACAACAACTTATTTTCTGCATAATTATGCTTCTAACATCAACTACGATATACATTGAGATACATAATTATACAATAAAAATTTTGATACCTGCTTTCGCTTGATCTATGCACCTTAAACTGAAATTTTTCCTTTACTGCCTAGTGTTTCATGACTTTGACTATCGTAGCCTTGTCTTTATAAATTTGACCTTCTTCTACATCTATGTGTTGAGGGTCAGTTACTATTGTATCTTCATCATATTTTGTATCATTCCAGTTTTCTCCATCCCCAAACTCGGTCATCTTAATTGTATTCCCGTTGTATCTCTCCTCTATAACTGAGCTTTGTGCACATTCTGAAGAAATCACAGCAGAATTGAAATTGTAGCAGATCATGTCCATATCCCTTTCACTCGATGTTATACAAAGGGGATACATTGTAAATTCCGAGCTTTTTATCAGCTCAATATATACACATACACCCATACTATTGTGCATCACTATTGGCGGAGAACCATTTTGGACAGTGTATTTGATTTCAATAGAATTCAATGATGTATCTATCATAAGTTGTTTCGAAATCACGTCTACAAAATCTTCAAAACTTATATTTGGACTAACTATTACAGCATCTGCATTGTAATATACAAAGTTGTTGTCAACATTCCATCGACCACCATACTGAATAAAAATTGGTAAATTTGCCATTGAAGTAACTGAAATTAGGTCAAAACTCACCAATTCCTTGATTGATTTTGATTGTAGTTCGTAGTTCCTTCTACACAGAAATTACAAAAGTTGTATCTACACAGAAATCACAAAGGTATATAGTGAAATTGATCGATTTTGAGTGAAATTTGGAGCTCCTTTGGAGAATTTTTGGGAAAGAATGTTGTGATTTACAGAGGGAGAGAATGGCGTGATCTAATAAATTGATACGCTTGAAGAAGGAAGGAAACATGATTCTCAGATGCGTGATTGTCGGAAGCGTGATTCTCCAATGTGTGGTAAATTGATACGCTTGGTGTGTATCTCTAAATTTTGGGCTAGTTTTGGTAAGTGTTTAATTTTGGGCTAAAGGTTGGTAAGTTTATGTTTAAATTGGCTGTTTCTGTACTTTTTTCGAAAATAATTGTTGGATATGTAGTTGGGCCTTCCCATGTAGACAACTAGGAAGCCTCGAAACCTAAGTCTCCATGTGTCAGATTGTGATGGTGGCTTCCTAGCAATCCAGATGAGGAGCAGGGCAGATTCACCCGAGTTATGGTGCACCTGAATTTATGATCTTCTCATCAAAATAGGTATTTTAGGTATATATTTTGGATTTCACACTAGAATGAATGGTCATCTAATTATTCCTTAATTTTTTGGTCTTTGAAACAAATTAAGTCTTGTTTATTAAAATCTTCCTTGTTTGAACTATGTACGAAATTATAATATTTAAAACAGATTTATCACTTCAATTCAAATAAACACATATGCAAACGTCGAATCAACACATAAAATTTAACACTGACAAAAATATCTCAACTTTTACCTTACATAACTAAAACCAATTGAAATGAAGGAATAATCATTAAATAATGCTTAATGCTTAGTACTTATATAATTAAAAATAAGGAAACATATATAAATGTTGTAGCTATATATGTAATATAGGAGTTCAAAATTAAAAATAAAAACATTCGTCTACAAATTATATATAGGGAAATACTGCATAGGTATAGAAAAATGCTGCATTTCAGTAGGCTGAGTTTCTTTCTTTATTGAATAATTAGATATATACGATCAATATCATTATTTTTTTTTAAAAAGTATCCTTTTTTCTTTAACTTTTCTTTTATAATAACCCAAACATAAAATTTACAAAATTTCTTAAAAAATTATGGTCGTTAAGACAGGATACCCTAAAGATTAGTGCGTAATAAAAAGCACACCAATTAATTACTACACATAAAGGGAAGAAGAAAAATAGATACGGCATTTAGGAAACTCACCAACATAAGCAAAAGGGGGAGACAATATCATAAAAAACTATTCTGGGACTGACCAATTATTAATAGATCTTACTTATATTTACAGGTAAGAACATAAATTAGTTTGTATGTCAAACTGGATCGACATTTCAAGGCCAAGGACAGACGACTTGAGGGGAAAAAAGGCATAGGTACATCATCCTTCATTTCGATTAAGTAGCTTCCCTGCCCTATCGACTTCTCGGTCATCTGATAGTGTAACTGATATTCAAATACATTTTTATCTTTAAACTAAACTTCATCCAAATCAAATTTGGGAATCTACAGTCATACTCTAGCTCATAATCTTAAAAACAACACCTAAGCCTCTTTGTTTTTTTCAATTACATATTACTCTGAAATTCAAAAGTGGGATTTGAGTTTCTTGATCTCCTTATAAGGTCTTAGGTAATCCTCTTCTCATGAGTTAGCTTTTGTGTTTGAGTTACGCCCAAGATCCATTTATCATGGTATCAGCGTCAGATCTATCCCAATTTATTGTTACCGTTGTTAAGCCTCTATTTATTTTGTCCACGCTCCAATTTGCACGTCTGGCGATGCTGGGGGAGGGGGCGTTGAGTCCCACAGTGATGGGATTTGGATCTCTTGGTCTCGTCTCACCTCACGGGCTAATTTTTTGAGTTAGGCCCAAAGTCTATTATTACTGTGTGAATTCATTCTTTTGAATTCCTATGTGATTTTGAATCCCTTGTATTATTGATTGCATATACAAATGGAAGTGTGTCAAACACTTGTACTCATTTCTTTAGCAACTTCTATTAGTAGCGTATCTTTTTTTAGCTGTGGTATCAAAAGTTGTTTGTATATTCCTCCAGGTGAACTGTACTTTATTCCCTCTATTATTTTCTATAATTTTTCCATGGTTTTATTAACAGATGTTTCAACAAGATTTTGGATAGCTGACAGGGTTTATATTATCTTGAACTTAACTACAAGAACGCTATAAATTATTTCCAATATTATCCTAAACATTGTGATAATCTTTTATTTTATCCTAGAAAGCGTTCAAAACCTTAATATTCCCTTCGTCCCAATTTATATTTCACTTTCATTTTGAGTGCTTCAAAATTCTTGATACTCCGTCGCTAATACTGTTATTCTACATCATATACTTTTTAAGTTTTCATGAATTCAAATTTATTTTGAAGTTTTTTAAACTTAATTTGTTGTGATGTTTCATCTATCCAACTTCCAATTATAATTTTAATTTCTTTTGTTCAATGCCACGAATGCAATACATTAGCCAAAATAGTGTCTTAAACGTCATATTTAATCAAATACTATCATATAAAAATTGAATGGAGTCTCATGGAGCTCCCCAAAATAGTATTGCACCTCCACAAAGTTCCCCCTCCTCCGAGCTAAAAAAAAACCTGAAATTAAAGATAAAATTAGAAGAAAAAACTTAGTTGTCGAATTGATTGAATACCTCAAATTTTACCTTATTGGTGATAGAAATAACCATAGCAATAATAAGTAATAATCAATGCATGCCTAAAGTCAGAAAAGATTTTATTCACATGAAATGTTGAGTAATGTCTCATGTGAGTGGAGGCCTAAAAATCAATAATAATAGCCTATGGAATTTTCAAGAAATCTGGTGAAGTGATAGAACATTAGAACCCTTAGCTGGAAACAGCTAAGTGATAGTACTATTTCAATGATTAAATCAAATTAGTTAGAAGTGGAAAAAACAGCTAAGTTATCTTAATGATTAATATTCGAAAATAATTATTTAATTTCTATTACAAAATAAAGTTAATGATTCATATGGTTGAGGAATAGTCAGGAAGATTTACAAAAATCAGAGTAGAAATATAAGTTTAAACTAATTTAACATTGTCCATACAAAAAGAAGTTAAGAAAAAAAAATCTGAAGTTGATTTAGGAGTATATGTTGGCCTCATAATATTCAAATGCGAGGGCAACAATAATTCAAAACGTGTGTACAAGAGGAGAGGGTGTATATATACGTGCATGCTCTTACATACCACATGTGTTAGGGATATGATATTGTACAAACAAAAAATTTATGACCATAAATGCAAAAACCAATTATATTTTAATTAAAGCCACAAAACAGTTACTACAACGTACAATTTAGTTTATCATTTGTTAGCGATAAAATAAAGGAGAAAAATATGTGTTAATTTAATCAACTGTCGTTAAGTAATAGAATTCCTGTCATGTATTTACTAAAAGTGTAATTTTTTCTCCAATGGATTTATGCATCCTCACATAAATTTCTGATTGCTTATTGCTATTGGATGATTAACAATTCACGAGCTAGATTTGGTAGCATCTCAATTTGAATGCAGAGTCCTCATACTTGCGGCTCAGTTGCACAAGAAAAGATGAATTATCGGATTTCCTTGATCCAAACATAGTGTTATTACTGATTTCTGCTTGAGGAGAAACAATGAGTCACTTGAACTAACAAACATATCATCTGACTTTCAACATGATTTGTCTCTATACACTCCTACTAATTTGGCATGTGTCACATTATTGGCAACTGGCAACCGACTAGTTTGTTCTATTCAGGCTTGCTTCTCAAAATTGGCCAAGTGGGAAGAGGGTTACTGTTTTTATGATCCAGAAATCTTAGGTCTTCGTGTGAGTTCGAACTGTGAAAGTATTAGAGTAAGCTGTGGACCCTGTGAATGCTTTGTGCACCAGACTGACCTTTTAAATCTCAAGTAATACGAATCTTTAGCGGATAATGGGTTTGTCCACCTACACTTCTCCGGTTAAATAGCAGATAGGATTTGAACTCGTGTGATGTGCGAGTTCACACTCACACAGCAACTGAAAAGGGAGAAAAAAGTTACCCAAAGACCAAGATTCCCAGTAGCTAAACACAAATGTCTAAATATAAGTCAAATTTCTCATTTCTCAATTATAAGCATGTAGCCATCCCTCTGAGGACCACAGTTCCAAATCTAGAACTTCATGTCTACTTAAGGAAAATTTGAATCTGTGGTCCTCAAGAGGGATGGGCACATATATCATATCATAAGGAGTGGCACTGTTTACTATATACGTCCTATCATAAGTTCGACAAGGGCAATCTACTGCACAAAATTGCATGTCATAAAATTCACTGGTTTAAAACATAAAATTCATGATCAGACATTTCACATAACACCAGTAGCAATAAGTGAGTCAACCAGCAACAAATGAAGCAAAACGTACATTTCATTGCTCCATCAACCTTAAAAGGTACATAACATGTCATGTAATATCCATGCCTACAATATTTACAGAAAGAGGTAACTATCAAATGTATACGACTATAAAGTTAAAAGGCACATAGCTCCTGTAACATGAACCTGAAGCACTTTGTGCATTCTTAGAACCATATGCCCAAAACTAAAACATAATCAGATGCCTATCATCATGCATAAGACGGGCTGATTTAAAGCTCATATTTGGCGAGCAACTGGCATTTCATCTCTAGCAGCAAAGACTCGCTTGATTAAACAACTCAGGGTGAGCTAGCTTAAAACAAAATTTTATTTTCCAGTGCTTCCCAGCATGAGTTAATCCACCTTTCTTAGGACCGTAGTTTTCCCTGTAATGACAATGAAATATATAAACTTCTAATGAATTCTGAGGCAAATGAAATGAAGAAATAGAGGAAAGCCAAAAGAACAAGCTGCTTCATAAATGCACAAAAACCAACCGATCAAGAATAAGCTTACGCTAAATTGTTTCTTAGTGGTATTGATAAATACTTTATTCCACCTTTTTCTGATAGGTGATACATATTTTAATCAACCTTCTGTTAGTGAATGATCTTGCAAAACATACTAATTATTATCCAATCATTTTCAGCAGATTGCATCATTTAATAATGAAGATAGGCATTGAAAAGCTACATTATCATCAAAAATCATCATGGATTAGCAGACTGCAACATTGAAAATTGAATATAAGCATTTCTAGTGCAAAAGGATTAATTGTATCAATACACACAACCTTCTGTCAAGAAAAAGGAGAACTAATAAATTTGACATGTTAGCTCCTCAACACATTTACGTGATCTCCAGAGGAAAATGAAGACCGGTACCATTATATACAAATGCATCTACGTAGAGGAAAGAAAGCAAGCATAAAATGCAAGTTCAGCTTGGATTAGAAATTAGGAAATGTGCCAACCCCAGCACCTTTTCTTATGAGGATCTAAATAAAAGAAGTGCTGATAAAGAGGCCACATTTTGATGAAATGACCAGCTTTTAAAAAAAATAGCGCATATTAATTCAGAATTGACCAAGAATCGCCAAGAGAAACTCATCTCTGATTATAGCAGTATATTTTAAAAATCAATCGAGAAACTCCCAAGGATTTGAAAATTGGTAGTCACCATAATGACGACTTTTTTTTTATAAGGTAAAGTTTAAAATTGGTGGTCACCATAATGACGACTTTCAATTCCTAGATTCTACAAAAATGGGTATGAAAGAAACGACTATCAATGTATATGTGTATGTGTGAGTGTTTGGATTGAGGCATAGTTGTTCTTGTTGTTGTTGATGTGTGTGTGTGTAAAGATAGAAAGATCAAACAGACAAAGAAATTCTTATATCTCCAAATGGACATTACACAAAAGACAGACAGATCCAGAGCTTATATTGCCACATAAAAAATTGTAGTAAGCAGGACAAACTTCTTTAACCTTATAGCACTAAATCCTACAAATAAGCAGGATAAACTTATTTAATCTTATATCACTAAATCTTGCAAATTTCATCCATAACCAAATACTTAGGATAAGAAATTACCTCAGTAATCAATCCAAGAAACTCCCCAACCACTTCAAGTCTACGTTCAGAATGAGTTCATCTCCAAACAGTAAGTCCTCCGCTTAATCAACATCCTCGCAGCAGTCCCATAAGGCTCCTCAAACGCCGACCCAACCCAATTCCCATCCGGCCCAACCACCTCCTTCTTAGGCTGCTCACTTGGCCTAATTGCCACCAAGGTTGCCCCTTTCAATATTGTCCCATCAGGCAACTCCAAATGTGCTGCGTACCATAACCTCATGTTCAGTGCAGGCACCATAGTCCTTTTCGAAGCAGACGAAGCCGAAAGAGGCTTCACTCTCAACTCCTCTAACTGCTCCTTATTCATACACAACACTCCTTGTCCATCCACATCCGTTAAAACCAAGCTCTCAAGCTTCTTATGCTCAGCTATAATCGGCTGCAACAAATAATGCCTAGCCGACGCTGCAATTAGCGAACTAATCGTCCACACAACCCGCAATTTTAAACCCCCGTTCGTGTAAAACGACTCGGGTATGCTTCCATTATCCAGTTCTCCATTACCATCACCCACAATATTACTACTACTGTTAGTAATATTATTGTTAATGCTATTATTACTAACCGGGTGAACCACGGACGAAGCGCCAAGAATAACGCAATTATCAAGAGTGGAGCCGAAATCAGCACGCCACCTCAGCAAAGCGCCCTCGTCAATACCCAATTCGCCACTGGGCAACTCGATCCTAAGAACCTTAATTTCATCGAAATTCTTCAAAACCTGGGTAGGGGAATGATGGGTGACGTCATTTTGCTCGTAACCATCGTCCAATGAAGAACCAGCGGATCGTCTCGAAGAAATCGAGATCAGCTGAGTAAGTGACTGAATGGGTTTAACCAGACCCAGAAACAGAAACCTAAGGAGGGAGGAAATTGGATGCCGCGACTTACTAGTGGACCCAGCACCAGAAGCAGAGGTTGCACCAGATGAAGATGAAGCACCATCTTCGTCAGAGATGACGCAATCAACACGAACAATGACGTTGTCGACTTGAGGAACAAGTGAATGGAACCTTCTGGAAACAACACAGCATCTTCCTAGAGCTTTAACATCGCCGATCTTGTTGAAGACTAAGAGGAGAATGGAATCGGGTAGTCGGTCGAAGTGGTCAACGGGTTCAGGGTAGATCGTTGACCTCAGATCTGACTTGGATGAACCCATATTTCTAGAGTTTTCTGATTAGCTAAAAGATTCTTTTGTAAGTGTGTAGGGGGGAAGAGCAAGAAGAATAAGAAGAAGAAAGGGATTATAGAGAGGACATGGATTTGGGAAGAGAAAAGGAAAGCCACACAGTGTTTTGCTGTGTTACAGAGAGGAAAAGAGGATATAGGCAGAGTTGGGAAGGAGAAGAAACAAGGATATCATGGAGCAAGGAGATAAAGACATATTTGTGTGTGTCTTTTTTTCTTTTTTTCTTTTTTTTTCTTTTTTTTTTTGAGCCTAACTATCCAGCATACAACGTAATTTTATTTTTATTTTTTTATAGAAAATTTCTAGGGTAATCGTAGTCATTAGGTACGTATTATGCAATAGCTCCCAAATAAATAATAGATGTAAATTGTATTCGATGCGATGAGCTCTGACTAAGGAGATTGTTCCATAACTTGTTTCGCATTAACCATTTGGTATTGGTTGATTCAGATTAAGACGTAAGGATCCATTAAAAGGAAAGCATTTTGTATCGATAGTATTTCTATTTTTTTAACCTAAATTTATAATTTCTTATTAAGGATAGAGGAATCTATGTCAAACATACACCCTAATAATTGTATGCTACAAAATCACTTAAAAAGCGAATTGTAGATAATTTCATATAGCAACTACTAACAGCTTGTTTGGATTACGTATCGTTTTATAATAATGTATCGTATTTTATTGTATCGTTATAAATACAATGTTTGGATAGATTGCGTTAGTTGTCAATGTTTCATGATATCATGCACAAGCAATATAAAGAATAAAATTATAATATTATAAAGAAAAATTATGATACATAGTAAAATTATTATATAAAAAGGTAGGTTAAATGATAAAATAAAATTATTTAATAATAATGAAGGGTGAGATTGAGAGAAAAAGATAAGGTAACGACGCGACCACACCAAATCGGTCGTTACATAAAGTGACACATTTCATCGTTACGTAACAACTAATTTAACAATACGATACAATAAAATTTAAATAACAATCAAAACAAACATCGTATTTAAAGTAACAATACGATACAATACAATGGGTAACAACCACATCCAAACCAGCTGTAAGGGGTAACCTATAAAATACAAATAAATGATATATAGACACAAGCTCATGTAAGACATGTTGTATATATAAATTTCTATTAGTTAATTATAGTTAAATACTACATTTCTTACTTTAATTTGTGATTGTTAAAATTAATTACGTATTTGGTTTGATGTCAAGAATATGCGGAAGTAAGTATTTTTTGTGACTGACTTGTTTTAGTAAACTACACTAGTGACGGAGATATAAAAGATCTTCTATATTAGCACTATACATGATTATTATTTTTTCTATTTTCTTTATTTTGTTTATATTGTATTATTTGTTTTATAATTTAGAAAATAGAAGATGTGGGGACAATGGTTAGTGATTGGTATACTTTCATTGTCTGTTGTATGCTTGCTTTCCACCCCACCACTATCGTTCCTTTCATAAGTACTTGCTTATATATTTTTGCTTTTTACCATATTTTGTTATTTTGTTATTTATTTGGGTTTTTTTTGGTAGAGTTGTGTTGTTCTAATATTTTCTTTTTGTCTCCTTTCATGTAAATGGACATTTGGAAAGACCATAAATCCAAGTTACTATTGGATTCATTAACTCAAGATGCAAAATAAGGCAAACATTTACCTTCTAGACATGTAAAGATGTACAATGTATATGTGGTTTTAAAATTTCATGATTAGGTTTCAAAAATAATCTCATTTTAAAACGTCATGTATTTAATTGTTACTTTAAATATAATATTTGTTTTTGTTGTTACTTAAATTTTATTGTATTATATCGTTAAATTCGTTGTTCAGTAATGACGAAAAGTTTCACTTTATATAATGGCTGATTTGGTGTGGTCGCGTCGTAATCCAATATTTCCCCCCATCTTACCCTTCCTTATTATTAGATAATCATATTATATCCTTTATCCTACTTTTATATAATAATTCTACCTAACTTATTGTTTATATTGTTGGTACATGACATCATGAAACGACGACAAACAATACAATCTATTCGAATATTGTATATTCAAGCAACACAGTACAATATAATACAATATGATCCGATACATTATGAAACAAATGTAACAACCATCCAAACAAGCTCTAAATTAAAATATTCTGACTGTTTTCCCTAGTTGTTTAGTTCAGTGACACCAAAGAGTCCGATTAGTAAGGCAGTAAATGAGGGAGATTATCTAAGTTAATATAACAAAAGATAGTTTATTTGGATACTTAGGTGAGCTAAGTAAAGCCTTAGTGAGAAAGATTCTTAGTTTGTAACTAGTGGAAATATACTTTGATTTGGTTATACTTTGTTGCTAAGACATGAATTACTTTTACTTTTATTTTTTATATTATCATATTAGGTTGACCTATAACAATAATTTATCTTTTATGATAAACCCAATATAGTAACCTACAAGTATAGACTATAGAGTAATAACCTGTTATTATCGATTAATTATAGTAATATATATTTTGCAACTGTTAATATATATAACCTTTTTGTTTAATCATTTGCTATTTGATGTCTACTAACTCGACTAATTAAGATTCACATTTCATTGAACTCGCTAACGAAAAAAACGCAACATATTACACTAGCGTTTGACCATAGATTTCCAAATTTATTTTGAAAAATCTGATTTTGGTGAAGTTTGGTTTGAAGATGAAAACGTGTTTGGACATCAGTTTTCAAAACATATTTCTCAAATTTATTTTGAAAAAACATGAAATATGATTTATACTCATTCTAAAAACTATCACACATTGTCTATAACATTCATTATATTATCGCAAACCATAGTATTGAACATAAATAAATTTGGTATAAAATTATCATTTTTATAATGAACTACATGATACAGTATCAGATGACAGAAAAGACGAAGCAACATTGTTACAAAATAATAAACGGTGGGCTCTTTTATAAAATACAAAAGTTTGGGACAATTTTTTAAAAATATAATAGTGATATATTGGTCCAAAACCAGCTATTGAGCTAGTTTTGGGATTTGGGACTTGAGATTTTGCCAAAATATAAGCAAAATCCATAGCCAAACATATGTTTGCCAAATAAAACTCAAATTTTTTTGACAAAATCTATGGCCAAACAGGTGTTAAGAATTCTGTATTCTCAAAGCTTGAACCCTCGACAAGTGCCATGACATGTAGATGTTGGCGGGGAAGTTTGATTTGCAACTTGATCTCTCTCTCTTCCCCACTTCCCCCACCTCCCCCACACACACACTACAGTTGGTATTTGGTGACATAGTATATATTAGAGGACAAGTGGGTGTGTTGGACATCAGCCCATTCTCCACTTTCAAAGGCTAGTAATGAGTCCCTAATTCAAGCAAAAATAAACCTATTATCTGATGCTCTACCTATTTTGCCTCTTACTTTTTGTGTAGAGTATGTATAGATGTTTTTTTGCTCAAAAGATAAGGGAAATTTAACTGAGTAAAAATAAATATGATTACTCATAGTTAAGCTTGTTATACTTCTGTTAAAGACTTAATTAAGTAAATTAAACTTTTAAATAAAATTTCCATATGCTATCAAATGAGACACAAGCCATAGTTCGAATCTCACCCTCGCTATAAAGCACGTCGAGCGTTAATTTTTATTCGCACTATTTTCATTCTTTATTTTTCATACTAGCTAGTATTATAAATACGCGGAAGATTCTAAGAGCCCGTTTGGACATAAAATTCTTTTTCCTTGAATTTTTTCCGAAATCAGCGTTTGTTTATAAAATTTTCAATCTCCACTTGAAGATGCATTTTGGAAATTTTCGAAAATATGAAAAACTACAAAAAGTTGTTTTTCAAATTTTTCGCTCAATTCACTTGAAGACCAAGTCAAGTGCATCAAGGATGAGGATGGCAAAGTATTGATGGATGAGGCACTTATTAGGAGAAGATAGCAGACATACTTCCATAAACTGTTGAACAAGGAGGGGATAGACGCATTGTGCTGTGAGTTGGAGCACTCTGAGAGTCGACGAGAATTTTGGTACTGTAGGCGGATTATGGTAGAGGAGGTGGAAGGGGCGATGCTTAAGATGTGCAGGGCCAGACGAAATCCCGGTGGAAATCTGGAAGAGCGCGGGGCGAGCAGGTTTAGAGTGGCTCACTGGGTTGTTTAATGTTATTTCTAAGGCGAAGAAGATACCCGAAGAATGGAGGTGGAGTACGACGGTTCCGCTTTACAAGAACAAGGGTAATATCCAAAATTGTAACAATTATAGGGGTATGAAGCTGCTGAGTCACACTATGAAGGTTTGGGAGAGGGTGGTGGGGGCCAGGGTTAAGAGGTACGTGTCTATTTCCAAGAATCAGTTTGGATTCATGTCGGGGCGTTCGACCACGGAAGCGATTCATCTGGTAAGTAGATTATTGGAGCAGTACAGGGAGAGGAAGAAGAATTTGCATATGGTGTTTATTGACCTTGAGAAAGTGTACGATAAAGTCCCGAGGGAGGTCCTGTGGAGGTGCTTGGAGGTTAGCGGCGTTCCGGTATCGTACATTAGGGTGGTTAAGGATATGCATGATGAAGCTAAGACTCGGGTGAAGATTGTGGGTGGTGACTCGGGCATTTCCCTATGATGATGGGGTTGCACTAGGGATCGTCTCTTAACCCATTTTTATTTGTCTTGGTGATAGATGTATTGTCGCGACACATCCAAGGGGAGGTGCCTTGGTGCATGCTATTTGTCGATGATATAGTGCTGATTGACGAGACGCGAAGCGAAGTTAACGCGAGGTTGGAGGTTTGGAGACAGACCTTGGAGTCTAAAGGTTTCAAACTGAGTAGAACCAAGACAAAATACTTGGAGTGCAAATTCAGTAACGGGGCCCATGATGCAGGCGTAGAGGTTAAGCTTGATGCTCAAGTTATCCCCAAGAGAGCGAGTTTTAAGTATCTCGGGTCTATTATTCAGGATAACGGGGAGATTGACGAAGATGTCGCACATCGCATCGTAGCGGGATAGATGAAGTGGAGACTCGCTTCCGGTGTTTTGTGTGATAAGAATGTTCCGCCAAGACTTAAGGGTAAGTTTTATAAAGTGGTGGTTCAACCGGCTATGATGTATGGAGTTGAGTGTTGGCCAATCAAGAACTCTCATGTGTAGAAGATGAAAGTAGCAGAGATGAGGATGTTGAGATGGATGTGTGGGTGTACCAGGGGAGATAAGATTAAGAATGAAGCTATTCGGGACAGAGTGGGAGTAGCATCCGTGGAGGACAAGATGCAGGAGCCGAGACTAAGATGGTTGGACATGTTAAGAGAAGAAGCATTGATGCTCATGTCAGGAGGTGTGAGAGGTTGTCCATGGAGAATTTGAGAAGAGGTCGAGGTAGGCTTAAGAAGTAGTGGGGGAGGTAATTAGACAGGACATGGCTCTGCTTCAGCTCACTGAGGACATGATCCTTGATAGGAGGGTGTGGAGGTCGAGGATTAAGGTAGAAGGTTAGTGGGTAATTTTTAGTTGTTCACCGATAGTTTTTATAGCATGCATGTCCCTTCATATTCTTAGACTTTTATTACGTTATGTGGTTTTGTTCGCCTCAATATTGTATTCCCTATTGCTATTATTTGGTACTACTTATCCTTTATCTCTCCATTTTTCTTTTCTCTTCCTTCCTTGTTTTCCTCTTTTTCTTCTTACCCTTCCTGAGCCGAGGGTCTATAGGAAACAGCCTCTCTACCTGCGGTAGGTAGGTGTAAGGTCTGCGTACAGACTACCCTCCCCAGTCCCCACCTATTGGGATCATACTGGGTTTGTTGTTGTTGCTGCTGCTGTTGTCACTCAAATCACTCACAAAAATTCAAGAATAACCCAAACTGAATTTTATGTCCAAATACAACTCTAAATTTCAAATACCATTTTCACAATTTTTTGGAATTTTACAATTCTTATATCCAAACGCCTACTAAGATTATTCCGTACAAATAATATGTAACTTTAAAAATAATATATTGTTATAAATAGAATTCTATTTATGGTGAATGTCTATATTTTAGAGAGATATTAGGAATTTTACTGGGTGGCTAAGTCACTCTTTCCCTATAAATAGAGGGGTCCTATTCCATTGTAATTCATCCCGAAATTCAATAAGAATTCCCTCTCCCTCTTTCTCTGCAATATTGTTCTTGTTCTTATATTGTTTCATAACATGTAATCAGCACGAGACTCTACCGTCTTGAGTCACTTGTTGTAAAAAGATCGAAGTCTAGCAGGAAAAGGAAAAGAGGAAGATCAAGTGAATTTCACAAAATGGTGGTTTTGCAATGAGAAATCATTGATCATCGGCAGCTGAAAATTACAGAGAGGGAAAGAATGATGCTATTCTAAAATCCCTAAACTTTCGGTAAGTATTTTATTTTTATTTTTTTAATTTTTGAAATTCTATAATTTGATTTTAAATGCAAGCAAAGACAGTAAACTTTTATTATAAATCTTACAGAGTTTGTAAGAAATTATAATCACCTGAAGTGGTAAAATTTCTATGCCTTGCCATGATCAAATTCATGTATGATTGTGGGCAAGAAGTGAAAACCCGTCCCATTGAATTTGTTTCATTCTCATTCCCCTTAAGAGAATGTGATAGCAATATGTGATAAGTCTGAAAGAAAACAAAATTATTACCGTGAAGGTATCAATGGACGTGGACGTGACAATAGACGAAATTATAATCGTCATCATTGTGATAATGAGAATAATAAGTATTCTCAAAATAATCTTTCACTTCATGAAAGTAATATTTGTCATCGATTTGATATGAGATTTTGTAAAGCACATATAGATGGTTATGGTCCATTCATGATGTGAATGTGACAACATTTGATTTATGAGTACCTATTCATTCTTGGAAGAATATGAATGTGCTAGTGGTAGTGAATATACCACACTCACCTCTAAAAGGAGGTTTGAGATAATATAAGAAAATAAGGTCATTATTATGGCATGAATGGTCATTGGTCACGTACCTATTGTACGCCAAAATATTTTAATAATGTGATTATTAAAGGATAATAGTAATGCAAGAAGCAGATCTTGCATATAATTTTGACCATGACCATAATAATTTAACTTTCTCCTTAAAAGTGTATTCATCTTATAAATGTTGATGAATAAGTGGTAGTACAAAATTAATTGAAAGCTCTAGAAGAGCCAATTATACTACTTTGGAGAAATAAAATTGATTATCAATAATGAATTGTATTGTAGTAAGTCTCAAAGAAACTTATTAAGTTTCTAAAGTATTCGCGAAAGCGGTCGGTTATATTGAGACTATAAATAAAGGAAAGATTTAATATCTTCTATTACAACAACTTGTAGCGGGGTAATATTGAAAAGTTACCCGCTTTATTCTCTAGTTTGTACTACATAAATAAAATAATGTCACAATAAACTTGGAGTTTATTGATAATTGCACAAGTCATGGTATAAACCTGAAGTTTATCAATATTTATAATTTATCCAGTTGGCATAATTGATTTTAGCCATGTTAATTGAAGTATGATGTGCAAAAATAAAAGAGAGTTCACATGGATAAATATTAAAGAACAAGAAAGTTCTTTACGGAGTCTCTTATTTTGCTTGTTTTTGCGATTATTATACCAACTAAAATTTTCGAAAATTAAAAAACTGGAAAAATTTATTTTTTCAAATTTTTACTCAAATCACTCACAAAACTTAAAAAACAACCCAAACTGAAATTTATGTTCAAACATAATATATATATATTTAAATCGATTATAAAATGTTATCGGGATCACCGCATATGGCTTTTTGGCATCACAATACATGTGCAATTAAGGGTATAATTAAGGATATGTTTGTGAAAAATTAGAACTAACACGTTACGTCGTGCGTTTGATGTTTTGTTCTATAAACCTCCAAAACTTATGCAATTTTCCATGTGAGAAAGCTTAAATAAATTGAAGAAAAATTAATTTAGACCTTACGGTACCGTGCAACTCCGTACTAAAATATTAGAATCAACAGCGCTTCGGAATTCACACTTCGCTACTCCCAATAGAATCTTTAATGAGCCCACGTTAGTAGTTTATTCTATGTATAATAATTTTTTACGAATGAATAAATTATCATATATGTACTATATCTTTTTCTTTCAGGTGAAGATACATCAGTAAGTAAAAATACAAGACGGTTCTTAACTGGTAATAACAAAAAATATAAAGGCGTAATAGTTGTCTCGACACTTAAATTTATTGGGCTTTTAAAAGTGGATACATGAACTTGCATTTTTTTCATTTGAACATTCTAACATGATGTAATAGATACTAATAAATATATTCAATAAACATATTTGACTGTTGACTATGCCTTTGTGAAAGCGGCACAACTGAGTTACATCCATGTCAGCAGCAATTGAACAACTAGCACCATTACCAGTGTTTATTAGTAGCCATTTTTTCAAGTAAAGGTGTTCAAACGGAACACCCAAGAGTTAATATATCGACTTGACAAACGGATACAAGTTTAAGTGTCTAGAGAGTCATTTCGCCAAATAAAAATGGAGACATCTCCATATATTTAAGTTGCGGGAAAATTTCACATAAGAACAACTGAGCTCCCTGCTTTTCATTTTTATAGCCCATATTTCAATTTACAACCAATTAGCCCAAAAATAATAGGCTAAGATTGAACAACTCCAATAGGTTCTAGAAATTTAACAAGCTTAAACATGTTAGTTTAAATTTCTAGAACCTATTGGAGTTGTTCAATCTTAACCTATTTTTTTTGGGCTAACTGATTGTAAATTGAAATATGGGCTATAAAATTGAAAAGCAGGGAGCTCAGTTGTTCTCATGTGAAAATTTGAAGTCATTTAATGGAGATTTGGACTGGTTTTGAACAAGAATTGCAACTGAAAATCGTGGAAGAAGTTCGTCTACGGACGCTTGTATAAATGTGTATAATAATGTATAATAGTGTATAAAATGTGTTTATACACTCATATACACTATTATACATAATTATACAAAAAACTGATTTCGTCTTCTTTCTTGCGTCTTTTCTAAAATTTAACTCAAATCTTGCTCAAATCTACTCCAAATCACTTCAAATTTAAATTTTGAACTCGTTTTGATATTTTCAATCGATTGGAATAACACCCAATCCAAACAACTAACAAACTCAAAAAATCCTATTTTCGAAAGCAAAGCTTTGAATGACCTTCAATGATGGACTTCTACTCTTCAATTTTCTTACATTGCAACCAGGTGACTCAGGGTAAGAAGCAGCAATAGCGGACGACCCCTTGGAGCATATGTAGAAGATGTGAAAAGAACAGCGAGTGAAAGCAATGGTTGTGAGAACATATATTTAACTCCATAGCTTTTAAAAGCAAAGATTGTAAGAACACAAGTTTTTGTTATGATGGTCATATGTATTTTCTTGTAATTGTTTCTTTAAGTTATGTATTAGTGTCCGTCGAGTCCATTAAATATATGTTCATAAGTACTGCAGAATCAACTAGTATTAAAATAAATGTATAGTGGCAGGGGCGGAGCTAGAGAGCCGAGTGCGGGTTCGGCCGAACCCAGTAGCTTTCGTTCGAATCATGTATAAATTTATTGAATATGTATAAATTATTAATTTAGAACCCAGTAACTTAAAACAATTAAAATCCCGAACCCATAAACTTGAAATCCTGACTCCGCCTATGTATAGTGGTACAAAATTAGATAAGATGTAAAACAATAACTTCCAGCATGGGCTGCAACTAACACGAAAACGGGAGAAGGTCACATCATAGATGGGTCTATACTCAGAGGCGGATCCAGAATCTAACTTGGTTTAACCTTTAAGCTAGATTTTTAAAGTGAACTAATTGTACTTTTGAAACTATAGGTTCAAATTTATTAGTTGTTAAAATTAGAGTGATTATATAGATATAAAATATTGATTTCGGATGAACCTGGTATTAAAGAATCGCATCCGGCCCTGGTCGTATCCTAAGTGAACTCCAGGTGCGACACTAATCCATAGGTATAAAACTATGGTGTTTGTAGATTTTAAGAGGAGGGGAACTGGTATACCTAAATCACGTAGAAGGAGGTCGTCTTGAAAAACTTACGATCTCTTAGAATTCCAGACATAGCGAAGTAGAAAACCTAAGGAAGAAAAGATTCATGTATATACACAATCCCAATTTGTTGGTGTTAAGGTTTAGTCATGTTGGTACTTCTATTTTAGGTCAACTTATACTGGGTAACATTATTTTGTAGAGATTTGTACCCATAAAAATGTTATGAACTTCTAGTGCTAAAAAAATATAATATTAAAATTTCGAAAAAAGTAAAAAATAATAATTTAAGTTCGAATTTGAAATTAGAATTGTGTTCGGATATGAATATAATTTTGGATTATTTTTGAATTTTGTAATTGATTTGAAGTGAATAAATAACTTTTTTTAGTTTATCGAATTTTCAAAAATTCTGAAATTCATTTTCAAGTAAAAATTAAAAAATTTATGGCCATACATTTAGTTTGAAGAAAAACTAAAGAAAAATCGGTATGCCAAACGGGCCCTTAATATTGGATTAAATGGGTCTAAATGGAGTGATGTCGTGGACAATGACTATTCATATAGGAGACGCCCCTTCTCCTTAAACTACTTAATAAGTTAGACCCTACTTTTAAATTTGTGTAAAGCAAAAGTAGGACATAAATTGGGAACGATTAAACAAAGCAATAAATTTTGATATAGAAACACTAATAAACGTAAACAAAATTGAGTATTACACCTGCAGTGAATAGAAAAAGAAGAAAACCAAAAAGAAAAAAAAAACTAGTGATTGAGATTGTGAGATTTAGATATATTATGACCAAGGGCGTACAGGCAGGGTGGAGCCAGCCTTTCGGTTACGGGTTCGACCGAACGTAATAGCTTTGGTCAAAACTTCGTATTTATCTTAAAAAATTCATCGAATACACACAAATTATTAAGTTAGAACTCAATAACTTAAAATAACTAGAATCTTGAACCTATAAACTTTGAATCCTGGCTTCGCCTTTACGTATAGGACTAAAACGCTCTCTGTAAGAAAATCTTATTTCCAGGTTCAATCTTATTTTCTAATAAAGAAAATATTCTTTATTAGGAAACATTTTACTATCTAATATGACATTTATTTTCGGCATGAATTTGAATTTAATCAAGCATTAATATGAATATTGTTCAAGTATATATATGTGGTAGCCCACGTAACCAGCTATAATATGTACATATAATATGAACACGTATTCGATCAGGATTCCATCTATATAGTAAGAGAGTGAGTGGTAACGAGAATGAACAATGTCAATATCAACAAAATATCTCCATTTCTTTAACATACATACATGTCCTTATTAATGGAATTTGACATTAGATCTAAATACCTTATTGTCGTTAAATAAATAGAATTTCTAGTAGAAGTGGACCCACAATTAAAATTTTATAGGTTCAAAACTATATAATAGTAATGACAATTGACGTATTTATCATCATATTAAAATATACATGTTATAAATGTTATTAATTTATCATCACCTTTCTATTTCGATTATGAAAAGAAAAAGCTTTTGTTCTCCCTATTTTATTCTAGAACTCTCACGTAATATGAATCTATTTTGTACGCTTATCATCATATCGACACTATTCCATCATGTAACTATAGTTTACATCCCTCTTACGCATACCCAAGATTTAAATTATGAATTCTGAATTTGTCGGGGAACGCACAGTTCGTCTTAGTTATTGGATTCGTAATTAAATATGTATAATACATTTTCTAGTACAATCATAATATTTAAGAAAAAGTGATCTGAATTCGACAGAATCGACACCTAATAAGCTAGCTCTGCCTCTACTTATCATCGTATATATAAATATTAGACATCCTAGATGCAAAGAAGAAGAAATTGAAATTAATGACTTTAAGAATAAATTGATATCATAAAATCAGAAAATTTGTTGTACACATGATAAGGATAATAATAAAATCACAAGATGAGTCACTGCCAAGTAATCCCAAAATGCTATTGTCCCAAATACAATAATGAAAATTCCAAAAAAGTCTCCTTAAGTATGTTAAGAGTGAAAAAGGTGTTCGCATGTAACATATTTTCACGAAAAGAAAAACATATCCAGTATTAGTTAATAAATGAAAAATACTTTCGAGAAAAGTAGTATAATTAAAGGATTAAAAATTGTTTTTAGAAATTAAAATGGAAGAGTGAATTGATGAACTTTTAATACACTAAAAGTTTAAATTAAAACCAAGTGTTAGTTGGAACAAATAATATGAAGTTAAGAATAAAGTCAATAGTAAAAAAATAAACTTCTGCACGTGTAAAGAAAAATCTTGAAATGACTTTATCAACAAAATATTTTCTTGAAACTAAGCTTCGTCCTATCAACACACCCAAGTGCCAAGTGGTAATTTTGTTTAGGTCCATTATTTGCACATATCCACTTACAGTAAAATGTTTAATTTAATTTTATGTATTGAACAAGTTTAATACTTGTAGACCATTTTGGATCCTAAATATCTTGCATATATACACATTAATAAGACAACACAGTGATGTTTTATAACTAATGTTATTAAATCCAGAAACATGTCAATCTTTGATCTTTCAAGCCATAGTGAGGCATCATAAAGGTGGAAGTGACTTATACTTTCCTTCAGGCTTAAGGAAGATTTTGATTACACTCATTAAGTTAATCCGACATTTTCAAAATAAGGACATTACATGCAGACTTAATGTACTTTTGCAGATCCAAATAAAAGCCCATCAAAAAATTGCTCAAGTAGCCAGCACTCCAAATGATTCAACCATAAAATATGCATTATACCTCTTTCTGTAATCCTATTATGAAACAATCAACAAGACAAGCAATGTGGATAATCTGTATGTTGGTCCATAGGCAAGCAGCAGAATGCAGATACCAGAAGGTCTCAGACAAGAAAATTTTCTTGAATTTCCAGTTCCTATTTATGAGGCTGGAGATCAACTTTTACATGTTTATACATAAGAATTAAGATAACAACTACTCAGCAAACAGACACTTTATTCACATTTCTCAGTATGCAAGAACCCAAATATAAGTAGTTATGTTGTGTCTGATTTCAAGCATGTCATAGATAATGGTTCTAACGGGCACCAAATAGCTGATCATACATAAATTCAGACATCTGGAGTACAGTGATGATACTTCTTATGATGGCGTATGGGAAAGCATATCGATTACTATATGAACTGTATAGTGTAGAACAAGAAGACGGTGCCTACTGCTATCTATGGGAACTACCTCTACTTTCAATATCTTATGAAGAGCCATATAAGTTGCGGCCACACCGGTCACACACACTAGACGTAGCATGCGAAATTGTTGTTGGCTTCTCTTTCTGCATCTCTGGTAGATCAACTTCCAAAACATCACGTAGGGCCTTAGAGCCTTCTTGGAGCTCCTCCAAACTGTGAATACAACAATAAGACAGTTGAGTGACATATATATCGGGTTGTAGGAATATTACTTTACAATACGATCAGCCCCCTTACATACATTAGACTGCAGCTCAGATACACCTGATTTAGATAAACTAGGAAATAAGACTCGCATCTTTGACACATGAAGATGCACGGGAACTTTAAGATTTACACCTATGAAGATTAACATCATGAACCAAGCCTACAGCTATCTTCCTATAGGAACATCCACTTGCCTATTTTACCTTTTCCGCTTTGGAGGTTGTGCGAAGTCCTTATGAAGTTGAGCTACTCATGTCCGAATAAATATATAACATGCTTCAGAGGGGGGATTTACTCCTCTTTTTTTCCTATACTATAATATAATCAGACTCAAGCTACACATCACACAAAAGAAGATCAGCTATTTAAAGAGATGTAGGGATTGCATATAAGTAAATCAGTAGGATAGATTGAAATGGCAAAGAACGATGGGGTTGAATTTGTTGTTCCTCGTCCACCGTTAAACATTGCAAGGGCGAGAGACCAAATGGTGACAAAAAAATAAAAACAGATTGAGAAAGAGGCATGCATAATACATACTAGTGAAAGTTGAGAGTTTGACAAATAGTTCCATCAAATCTGAAAGAAAAAAGAGGTTCACAAATGCAAAATAAATGATAATAACTTTCAGACGGGGGACATTTGCCGAGTGATATCCTTTTTACAAAAGGATGAGATTGCTAAACTCATAAACCCAAACTTGATAGATTCCTGAATTTGTACTTATATGGTAGATACTCTCTAACTTTCACCGCTTATATGAGAAGACCGCTAGTTGTTAGATACAGGGGGTTGTATGAGCTGATCTTTCAAGAAAACAATTGCAGAAACTGTCCGAATTTTTTAATTGGAGTTGTTATTTCAAGTTTTACCACTGATGCAAAATTAACAACCAACTTGCAACAATTGAAAATGGAAGGACAATTGTCAGAAGGAAATAATTCATACGGGTGGAACACATTATTGAGCAATCAGCATTCAGCAACATAACTTGACATTGAGAATATATTTGCATTCCTTAATTTCAAGTAGAATACTGAGTTAATTGTGGGCTGAAAGTTACTTAATTTGATTTCATTTTTGGAAAGTTATACAAGTTCACAATACTCTCAATTGAAAAGCAGCAAATAACCATTATCCCGGAAAAGAAGGAAACAAGCAAGGTAAATTAACTTCTCCAATGATACAAGTGCGGAGCAAAGTCTAATCATATTAATGATAACTTGTAAATGATGTAGCTACATGGTCGGTGGTCCTACAAATTTAGCATGCTTTTTCCAGCTGACATGAAAATTCATATATTTCAGTTTTCGAAGGGCCTGAATTTTCATTTTTCTACCTTCTCAAAAGAATACACGTAATATTTTCTTTTAAAAAGTAACAAAAAGGAATAGTTAGGGACACTATAGAGGATGTGAAGTGGGAATATTGGAGGTGAACAAAATTGTCTCCATGTTATAACAGGAAACGTTCTCCTATAAAACAAAATAGATAGATATAGGATTATACTGCTGATAATTTGGATCGTTTATACTGCTGATCACTAGCTAGGTTCATAGCTTTCTCACAAGAAATGTTACTCATATCTCCAAACATAAAAAGGGGGACATGCAGAAACTATAACATTTTGAAAAAAGGGAATACCTCATTGACAGCGGAGGCGTCAAGCGTATTATAGAATCATGAGTTGGCTTAGCAAGAATTCCTCTCTCCTTCAGTTTCATACATATGTCATAAGCTGTCACAGGTAATAAGAACTTGCTATTAAGCTCCACGGCATTGAATAGGCCTTTCCCTCGAACTTCTTTTATGAAATTAGGAAACTGCTCTTGAACCTTCATCAGCTGATGTCTAAGTTGCTCTCCCATCTGAGCAGATCTATTATCAAAGAAACCATTAGTACTTATTGTGATTTTCAAAAGTTGCTGCTTACCAAAACAATATAAATGCAGGATCTATCAGGTGATTTATACAAAAAAGATTTACGACATGACCACAAAACTACTATCACGTAGCCAGTGTAATTCATCTGTTTTCCTGCCCAATTATGAGCAGAGGAATTACTCCCTACATGAAGAGCATTTCATGCTAAACATCATAAGTTTGACGTAATTTCTGAAGCATTCCCTAACCCTCCCCCACAACACCCGACCCTTGGGCCAGAGGCAGATCCAGAGCACTATATATGCAACAAAACATCTGGTGTGAGGGAAGGAAGTTGATACCTCTCTGCAAGTCCTTCTTCTCTTATCACGTCTAAAGATGCAATTGCAACTGCACTAGCCAAAGGATTCCCCCCAAAGGTGCTGATGTGATTGAAAAAGAAAAAAAGGCATGTATCATTATACAGAAACAAATTTAATGGAAAGAAATAGAAAGCATACACATAGTCATGACTGCAGTGATCTATGTTAGTGGTATATAGCAAGGTCAAAACCAGCTATAAGCCCAATTCAAGTCCATTTAAAATCGTACTGGTAAACCTCATACAGAGCAGGATTTAAAATTTAATTTACTTTTTCTTCAAATACATTTACTGAAACAGAAGAACCGGAACACAACATGGTTTTAATTTAAAGCAACACTTTTCACCTTAAAATCAAAGCCATTGGAAGATTAAAGCCGGTCATCTACACTGCTGGATGGTGGTTTGGCTAGCAACGATTACTAGTATAACTCTATAGGGAAGAAACTGGACCTCAATGCTGACAAGAATTGGATATAAAATCTTGGTGTGTTGTACAGTGAAGAAGAATTAAGAAATTGGCACCCTGATTGCCTTGACTAAACTATCGACTCCTCCAGGTTCTAGTATCTTTTCAGTTTTTTTTTTTTTTGTTGATAAGGAAAAAAAAAGACTGGAAAGATACTAGAATCTGGAGTAGGCTTAGACGATAGTTTAGTCAAGGATCTTTATTCTCCTTCACAAGCCATAAAAGCACCATAAGGTTCAAATAAAAACATTTTTATCCCATTAACAAGCACTCCATCATTTCATAATTTTTGAACAACACCCAAGGCATCATTGACATCAATAAAACATAGAATTGTGCAAGTCAAATGAATTCTAGAAAGTTGATCGGAATCCATAATTTGCTCTTTCCAAAGTAACTAACTCATCCAAAATTAACTGCAAGTCAAAATAAATTAACAAACTGTAGCGAGAACTTCTCATATAGCAATTTGCAACCTTCCATGCTCTCCGGCCTGAATGCAAAGCATAACATCTTTATCTGCAAGTACAGCGCTCACAGGCAACACTCCACCACCTAATGCTTTTCCCAATATCTGCACAGCACATTTTCAAAATTTAGGAGCATGACCAAAATTCCAGACTCAAGCTAGTAGCATACGTTCAAAACAAATTTCAGTCGTCTTCTTATAAAAACTATGACTCCCTTACAACAACATCTGGACGAACTTCTTCCCAATCACAAGCCAGCAATCGACCAGAACGTGCCAAGCCACTTTGTATTTCATCAGCAATCATCAAAATATTGTACTTTGAGCAAAGATCTCTAACAGTCTTCAGGTAACCTTCTGGCGGAATTATAACCTGGTGAGGAAGAAAAATATCATGTATGGTACAGAATAAGCACAATACTTTTCCATTGGGACAAGTGACAATAAACATATAGTAACAAGACTTCATTATCTTCCTGCCGCAGTGCCCTTTCCAGGTGGCATGAACAAAACATAAACAAATAAAAGGCAATGGAAAAGATTGAAAATGCCAACACCGATTTTAGGCGGAGGTCAGGTAGAGCCCTCTCCAAGCAAATATTTGTGTTTGTTATAACATATTAGATATGATCTTAGACACACTATACATTTCTAAATGGTCATATTGGTTGAAGAATATACATACCCCAGCCTCTCCTTGAATTGGTTCAAACAAAAAGCCAGCTATCTGATCTCCTTTCTCTGAAACCATAATAGTGAAAAACAATGAGCTTCAACAACTATGTTTGCAATTCGGAAGTATGTATTTGACCACCATTATTTTGCCAAGAAGATTCATCACCTTTACGTACCTTTAAATAATTTTTCAAGGGCAACAGCATCTCCAAAATCAACTTTAAGTTGCCCAGATAATAGGGGCCAAAAACCACGAGTAGCTTCATTGTCACAACTCATGGAGATCGCAGCCAATGTCCGACCATGGAAGCAGCCACAGCATGAGACAATGATAGCCTGCAAATGACAAATTTAAACAATATATACTGAAAATTTTCAACAGACTTCTGGGCCAATCTTAATATAGAGGACATGGCCTTTATGGAGTCGTTAGGAAACTTTAAGGTGAAGTTCAATTATCGGAAAGATACAGTTGACTTGAATTTGAAAGTAGGAATACACTATAAAACTGGATGCAGCAAGTTCTGGATTCAGCTTTCATAACATTTGTATAACCACCACAAACTTTTGTAAAATTTTATATAACTTAATAGTGGTAAAAACAGAAATAGTAAAATTGTCTTCCAACTTTCTGAATTCGCACAAGACGTTGACAAAGTTGCACAAAATGTTCCACAAGTAAGAGAAAAACTTTCAGAAGTTAATTCTAAAATCTTCAGTCTCCAATTCTATAGAATCTTCATTAAGCGCCATCAAGATTGGCAAGTCATGTCTGAACATAGCAGAGGAAATGACTGACTGAAATGACAGAGAGAGCGGTGAATATAACTCTTTGCT
>ML290207.1:0-18359 GCA_005239495.1 Nicotiana undulata | reverse complement strand
CCTCAACCCCCACCCCCCCCAAAAAAAACCACTCTTGCCAGGTCATGCTTTTTGCACTTAAATCAGAACAAAAAGAAGATAATTGATGATGATAGTTGTTCTTGTTACACAGTTGGTTTCCACAAGGGTACTGTGGCAAATGGCAATAAAATAAATGAACTTGCCACCTCACCCAAGGGTGTGGCCTAGTGGTCAATGAAGTGGGTGGAGAACCATGAGGTATCAGGTTCAAATCCTAGCGGAGGCAAACAACACTAGGTGATATCATCCCATCTATCTGAGTCTTAGTGGGTAAACTTATACAGTACTTATGCTGGCGGGAGGCACACAAGTTGGTCCTGACAGCACCATCATTAAAAAACAAAAGAATAAGTGAACTTGCTACCATGCATCAAAAGCAATGTTGGCCATTCAGTTTAGACCTTGTAAAGTCTCTCTAATTTTCTCCATATTCCCCAAGTTGTGAGAAAGAATGCTTCATTCAACTGATATAACAACTATCGAATTGCATATATTGTCTCATTTAAAGGCTTAATCTGTTTTTTTTTTATAAGGTAAAAGTTTTATTAATAAGGTACCAAGATGGTACAAAAAGTTACAGAAAAACACTCCAAAACAGCCATATCCTATAGGCCTCCTAGTAAATCCAGAAACTCTAAAAACTTTTGATGTTCCACTGATACACTACTTTTACACCAATAAAACAAGTTGTGAATACATTTGTTTCTAATTCTAAAAATGTGCTCTCTGTGTCCTTCAAACATGCCCGGTTCCTTTCCAGCCATAAAGTCCAGAAGATATGGGATGGTTCTCCATATTTGCTTCAGTCTTCTAGGTACTCTTTGACTATGCCACTCTTCCAATAAGCTCCTAACAGTCGGTGGCATTACCCACCCAAGAGATTCCACAGATGCTTAAGAATAAATCCCAGCATTGTCTGGCAATTCTACAATGAAGCAGAATATGATTCACTGATTCTTGATCTCCTTCACACAAGTAGCATCTATTGCTAAGATTAAATCCTCTTTTTTGCAAATTGTCTTGTGTCAAACATGCTTCCCAGGTTGCTATCCAACCAAAGCATGCCACCTTGGCTGGAGCTTTTGTCTTCCATATCATCTTCCATGGCCAGTTATTAACCCTGTGTCTTGACTGCTTAATCAGCATATTACAACTTCTGACTGAAAACTTTTTATCCCTTTCCTCACCCCAAATCAGTGCATCCATCTTACTATGATTAATTGAGACTGAGTCAAGCTGCTGAAGTAAGAAACAATAGTCATCTATCTCCCAGTCATTCAGGTTTCCTCCCTCTTAATCTGTTAAAGAGGAAACATTTTCATTTCTTTATTGTACGTCTGCAACACGTCTCATGAGTCAGTCCGATTTCTTCTCTTAGGTCAAGCACGTGGAAATTTTTTATGACAGGTGGTGGCTGGACTGCAACCCGGAACCCTTTGTCAGCTTGAACTATGTGAATCGCCTCATCTAAAAATTAAGTTGTTAGAAGATGGAAACTTACCTATTAGCTCTTAGGCAAGTTTTGCTGTTCTTCGTTAGCTCTCTTTCAATCATTTTTGGGGGCATTAAGCAAGACTTTTAACTCCTAATCCACTCACTACCCTAAGCTATAAGTCCTTCGAGGTTGATTGTATTCAGCTGGAGACTGCCTGTTCATGTCATGCCATCTCCTAATCAACCCTTCACGTCTCATCTCGTTTGAAATAAAATAACCAGGTCTCAGCAAATCAAGTAGTTGAAGTCAATCCAGAATGTTAGGAATAGAAAAGTCATACGAGAAAAGAATTTGACCACAGTGTTGACTATGTAAGAATATCTTGGGACTACATTCAAGCAAGAGAATAACCCAGAATAAAGTTTCACAAAAAAAATACATACACGTAATTTACCTATGGTAAGCCTGGTTTTAAATTTCAGGGCCAATGGCGCACAATTCGAAACTCGGTGATTATGCACCAGCATTAAGCATGTTTGTTGTTGAAAAGAAGCACCTTAATTTACTCTTTCTATGTTCCTACCCACCCCTTTTGGGGGGGGGGGGGGGACTTATAAAAAAACGGGTATTGGCCAAAAGAATCACATTATTTTACTCGTTTGACCATTAATTTGCTCTCATCTAGATGAGGAAATTGCTTTTTCATATACGTATTCTAAGAGATCTATCTATTACTTAATTAATCTGTGACCCAAGTAATTAGGCAAACTGCTGCAAAGCTGCTAAAGTTGACAAAAACCAAATGTATGAAGAATCAACACGAAGGTATATTTCTTTACCTCATTTTTCGGTATTTTTTTCTTCATGTAACCCCATTTCCTTGCCAGCTTAAGAGCTGTTTCTACTCCTTCTGCACCAGTGTTCATTGGTAGCACCATATCATATCCAAACATGCTGGTTATATATTCTGCAAATACTGGAAACTTATCATTATAGAAGGCACGAGAACTAAGAGTTAGCGTTTGAGCCTGTTCTGCTAACGCTTTCATGATCTTTGGATGACAGTGTCCCTGAAAATAAACAACAACAACAAACCCAACTTAATCCCATGGGGTAGTGTGTGCGCAGCCTTACTTCTATCCTTCTATCCTATTCCGAAAATAAAATTAACTTTAATTCAGTCTGAGAATCTTGCATAGTACTTCTCTATTCTTTAATGTGACAACTGAGTTTGGGACGTCTGAAAAATATTTAATATGCTTATCAGAACAAATCAATTTATTAGTTCAAAACTAAACCATTGTGTAATGTAAACCTTATGAAAGTAACATTTCGATACTATTTTCTTCTACAATAACAAATATTAAATTAAATCAAGTTGAATTCTCAACCGCTGTACTTAGATGAAAGTGGTGTGGAGGAAAAGAGCATCACTGAGAAAGTAGGGAACGGCCTGACACCTACTTTTTCACTGTGATACAGCAATGGAGATGGGAATATGCAGTGGCATTATTTGGAAAGCAACAAGTAGAGAAGTCCATCAATGCTCATCCATGCGGAGGGGAACTAGAGCCCCAAACATAATAAGAGAAATGTGGTACACTAGTCTTTGTTTGCAGAATATGAAATGTAGAAAGAAATATACATGAAGTGTCTTGAAGCTAAGTTGCTCGCTCCGATGCGGGTGTCCGATAGTGCGGATCTATAGCTTGGATCCTTCATGATCTACATTTTAAGATTCAGGGGTACGGATACGAGTGCAGGAATTTGGCTAAAAATAATTCAAATATCTAAAAATAGAGTTACAAAAATATGTCTAAATTATAAGACATTATATGAGAACTCACAAGGTATTCCGAGAAGGAGAAAATAATAACCGAGAGGAGAATTTGGGAAGGAGATATAAGGAAAAGGACTAACATAGAAATTTCTATATACAAGGTATTCCATTTTCTTCAATTTCACCCCAGCTTTTGTTTTTACTTCAAAAATTATTGTATCTGTCCCAAATTTCCGCATTCATTTTGGTCAAAGTATCCAAAATTAGTTGATCAGATCCGGTACGGATCCCACAGCCACACGCACCCCACAGCCACACGCACCCATGTTGTGTTGACATGGATGCGGCACCGAAAGTTAAGAGTCTGAGCAACTTAGTCTTGAAGGACAAGCTAGTGCTATGTACAAGGGTAAAACATAGGTTTTTTAAGAACTTTATTCTTTGGTGCATATGGAAAAGTATGAATTTTACACACACATGAAATTTCGGAAGCTCTGCAGACTTAATAATTGAAAAGCTTACATTTAGCAACCCATTTGTCTGGTTACAAATATTTGATAAAATATATATTCTATTAGTTAGAGAAAAGGATACAGGTGTTAATGAACTGCTAAAGTGAATCCATGTTAGCGACTACTTTACTAAGTTTCTTTTATTAATACCATATATTAAGTAAGACAAGCTGGCTGATTACCTCTGTGCCAATACATTATGTCAGATATATCAGACAGGAAATAATTGGGTAATATGAACATAACAAAGTGGATAAAATATAACCAAGTGGGAAGAAAGGTGACAACAGCTCCCTTCAATTCTTCAACTGAAGAAGTAAAGAATAGTACAACGTTGATTCTACATATTTTTAGCAAACACTTGATAACAGATACCAATTTGTCCAATATTTTTCTTAAATACCAATTTGTCCAATAATTTTCTTTCTCTTTTTACCTGATTGACAGCAGAATAAGCTGAGAGGAAATCAAGATACTTTTTCCCTTCAGGATCCCAGATGGATGAACCCTTAGCTTTAGAAAAGACGATAGGAATCGGATGGTAACTGCAATTCAGCCAGAAAAATCAGTATTTCGACGCTATGCCACCCACATAAGTTGTAATCTGCTCATCAAATAACACAAGAATTAACATGCTTTGGGCTGTGACATTAGCAAACACAAAAAATAAAATCTTCAAACATTGGCTACAATATGTTAACCTAGAGTTACTTCCAATTACCTTTAGTAGCAACGTTGAAGTGCAACTCAACAACAACAACAACAACAACCCAGTATAATCCCACAAGTGGGGTCTGGGGAGGGTAGTGTGTACGCAGACCTTACCCCTACCCTAGGGTAGAGAGGCTGTTTCCAATAGACCATCGGCATCCTTCCCTCCAAGATCTCCCCACCTTGCTCTTGGGGTGACTCGAACTCACAACCTCTTGGTTGGAAGTGGAGGGTGCTTACCATCAGAGCAACCCCTTGAAAGTGAAGTGCAACTCTTTAGATTATTTTTTCCTTGTTCAATATGAATGTACTAAATTTAGTAAAAAGGGTGAAAAGAGAATCTACAACAAGATGTAAGATTATATGCAAAAGAAAACAAATATCTATACCGGTCTCGTTAGTGCACATGAATGAGTAAACCAAAGTTTAATGGTCCAGGAAGCCACATGACTCCTGGGTCCAAAGATCGCAACAGATAAAGTATAGACTTTCTGTAATTCAACTCTTTTACTCCGGTGAGGGAAAAGCCATTGCTAAAAAGCAGCCAGAAATCGGGGATAAAATCACTTATTAAGAGACACAATTAATAAACACCGTTCTCCTGTTGAAAGTGTGAGCAGTCAACCACAAAGTTATTGCATCTTATTTGTTTGCTTTTCACTGCCACAAATAGCCTCCTATAAGAGATCTCCCTGAAAGTACATCGCCAGCAATATGACCACATACATCATCAAAACAAACTACTTAAATTTTATCTTGTCGAGGGTTGGTAAACGGAGTACATGGAGTGCAAGTTCAGTGGCATAACTCATGAGGATGAAGTGGAGGTGAGGCTTGATACTCAGGTCATCCCCAAGCGGGGTAGGTTCAAGTATCTTGGGTCAGTAATCCAAGCTGATGGGGAGATTGATGAGGATATCACACACTGTATTGGAGCGGTTCAAGTATCTTGGGTCAGTAATCCAAGCTGATGGGGAGATTGATGAGGATATCACACACTGTATTGGAGCCTGATGGATGAAATGGAGCTTGCTTCTGGTGTTTTATGTGATAAGAAGGTGCCACCAAGACTTAAAGATAATTTTTACATAGTGGTGGTTAGACCGACTATGTTATATGTGGTGGAGTATTGGCGTTAAGAATTCTCATGTACATAAGTTGAAAGTAGCGGAAATGAGAATGTTGAGGTGGATGTGTGGGCATACTAGGAGAGACAGAATCAGAAATGAAGATATTGAAAACAAGGTACGGATAACCCCCGGAGGATAAGCTGCGCGAAATGACGCTGAGATGATACAAACATGTGAGGAGGAGATGCCCGGACACCCAAGCAAGGAGGTGTGAGAGGTTGCATATGGTGGGTCTAAGGAGGGGGTAGGGGTAGACCTAAAATGTACTGGGGAGAGATGATTAGGCATGATATAGCGCTTCTTTAGCTTACTGAGGACATGACCCTTAATAGGAGGTTGTGGATGTCGAAAATTAAGGTAGAAGGTTAGTGGGTATTAAAACGTATAACCTCACATACCGGTAGCTTTAGTATTACTCTAGTTCTGGCATATTCTTGGACTCGGATTATTACTTGATATTGCTTGTGCTTCTGTTTGTTAATATCCCATTGTTGCTATGTTTCCTTCCCATGACTTGTTCATTTTTTATATTGCATTTCTATACTACTGATATTGTGCTTACTTGAGCCGAAGGTCTATCGGAAACAGTCTCTCTACCTGCACAAGGTAAGGTTAAGGTCTGCGTACCCGCTACTTGCCCCAGACCCCACTTGTGGGAATATAATGGGTATGTTGTTGTTATTGTTGGATAGAGGGTTGGTGGGATCACTTCAAATCTTTCTCATCTCCCAGTTTTGCATCCAAGCCATAAATTTTGTGAAAACTCACAATTCAACAAGGCTCTAAACTTCGCAAAATTAAGAACTCACTTCAAGATGCACTGCTATTCTTCATTTTTCTTCTCTACAAGTAGCCAACTTCTAATGATCTCAAATCGCGGCATGGTGGTAAATGTTAAAGAGCACGAAAGCACTCTATGATACCTGACTTTAGCTTTTTGTCAAGGCTGGCAAACTCCTCATCTGTCATTTTTTCCTGTTTTATTGCCTTCCTACAAGGCAATATCCAGATCATCATAGATCAGAATAGCCCGCATATTGAGTTGCCATGTGTTGAAATTATCATATCTATCAAATTTGTCAACATATGCCCGTTGTTACCAGGGTGGTGACACTAGCTTGACTCTAGTACCAATATACTAAGGTCGGGAGTCCGGATAGTGTTGAATTAGACAAAGTAAGCCAACAATAACGGTAACTAAAGCAAATAAACAAAATTTGCATAGTTTGGCCAATAAATCTTATCTCCGCGGATAGGAAGGAGCAATTCCAATATATAATCAAGTAAAAAAAACAGATTATAAAATTAGATATAATACTCTAATATGAAAGAATTGCCTCACGCAAAACACTCACAAAGAGGATTAGACTCGTGTTTCTCAACACTTACTCTCCCACAAAATACTCTTTGTTTTGATACAAGAAAAAAAACACTGGAAATATTTCTTAATGTCTAAATAATCCCTCTAAAGTGAAATGATTGGTTATTTTTATCAAAAGGTTATAAAGTTTTTTTTATTTTTATTTTGAGATGAGAAGGTTATAAAGTTGCTTGGCGAATATTTTTTGGCACACAATGTTTTATGTTGAAAGACCTAAAATAGGCCACGTAATAAATCTCCACCTTGACCTAGTTTGACCAATATAGTAAATTTTCTCCTCCTCCGTAAAGTCCCAATGACCAAATTATTTTTCGTAAATATCCATTAAATTCAGGCAAGGTTGAATTTGACAACTGTAGAGGCTTTGTAAAGCTTAAACACATAGTATTGATTTTCCGAAGAAAGACTTTTCCTTCAACAATGGTTTTCTAAATGAAGTGATGTTTTGCATAAAGTGGTTTGTCCTCTCATGATGCATTTGATCTTTAATTAAGTGAATGGCACTTTGACTATCACAAAGAACCGGTAATACCACCTTGGTGAAGACTAAGCTCGGCAAACAGTCCGAACTCCGAAGAGATCACAAGGCTTCTTTAACTACCTTGATAATCATCATATATTCTACTCCATCATATATTCTACTTTTGTAGTAAATAAAGCCACAACATGTTGTAATGTTGTTTTCCAACTAATAGTACAACCACCAATACATAGCATGTAAGAAATCTTTTTTGTCATGATCACCTGCATAATCAGAATCTACAAACCAACCAAACTATAGGTATTTCGTCCAAACTCCAAACATGCATTTCAAGTTCCTTAAAGTATCTGAGAATCCATTTACCGGCTTACCAACTCACTGCTTGTCAAAAGTCTAGACATGTACACACCATTACATATATAATAATCCCGACTATACTAGAATAAGGTACATGTGTCATATACCTCTCTTGTTGGCCTTCTCTTATACCAATTTATTTACGTGGCTTCTTGTTGGTCTTTCAACATGAAAGATTGTTGGTCAATACTTGGCCAAACAATTTGAGAATTGTTGGTCAAATATTAGCCGAGCAATTTTATAATACTTTGTTATGCATAGTCAATCATTTCTCACTTTAGAAGTATCCTTCAGAAATTGAGAAACAATTCTCGTGTATTTTCTCTTGTATCAAAATAGAGAGTATTTTTAGAATTAATCAAACACTTGTATGAACCACAAATTAGTGTTGTTTGTGGCAGTGAACTTGAAATCTTTCCCATCTCCTAGTTCCAAAATCCGAGCACTAAATTTCTTGAAATCTCACTATTCAACAAGGCCTCTAAATAAGTAACAACTCACTTCAAGAAGCATTGCCATTTGTCATTCTACTTCTTTAGGAATAGCCAACTTCCAATGGAACCAGGAAAGCTTCACTGGCATGGTGGTCAATGTTGAAGTGCACGGAAGCACTCTATGAAACAGATAACTGATTCTCTGTCCATGTGCACTTAAATGCCTATGTGTTTGACAAATGAGCTATTGATCCACTAGCTCGTATTACTACTTGTAGTTTTGCAACTTCTAATATATCTATCCACTACAACTAGCGGTTCCATGTCAGAACTAGGGAATACCTACTGGCCATATGCTATGGAGTGTTGGAGCTATATATAGTGAAGGAGATTCAATCAAATCCCCTGCCGGAAAATTATGCTGCATATATAGGTAAAAAAATATTATGTTATACTATACAACTTGTCGAATTCCCTTTATATAAAGAAAACTTTTAAGGAAGTGTTCTTGGAATGAATTTCCGGCTCCAATATATTACAGTAAACTCATAATGACAGGCCATAAAATTGATGCATCAGGAAAGGAAAGGCCATACATTGAAGTAACAGCAGATAGACTTGCAAGAAGTAGAAGCGAAAAACAAGGAAAATTAACATATCATAACTCTGGTCCACACCCTGTATATAGGGACTAGCTTCTCCTGGAAAAATACCATAATCAACTTTTAACAACAACAAAAAAATGCTAGTAAACGATGTTAAGCATACATTCATTTCAATCACCCAAATCATGCTTCAGTTAAGAGCGCCAATCACAAGGCAAACGGAAAAGTACACTCCATTAATAAAATCATTTTTGAAATTTTAAGGGGAAAAAAAACAAGAGTGGCGAAATGGAACATGTAATTAACAAATTCAAATTGAAAAGTGGGAGATAGTAGTTTTACTTGTGAGCACTGCACTCATACTCCAAATCGATGAGATTTTGAGAAGGGGAAGTTGTTTCAGGAAGTGCACTAAAACTTCTAAAACTGCCTCCTCTTATGTAAATCGTTCTCAACATACACTGCAAAGGCCTCTTCATCGCCATGTTCAACCTCAATTCGGATTATGAAATTGTCCTCAATTCACACAACCCCTTTTTTCCCTCTTTATATTTGGATATTTCTACTAAAAAAAAGAAATACTTTTGATATATTGCTGCAATTGATTGTTTTCTCTTTCTGTTTATGTTACGTGACGTGTTGTGGTACTGCAGTTTGTGTGTTTGTGTGGAAAACAGGTGGCGTCTCAATGCACAATTCCCAAATGGCTCACTGTCCGAGTGAAACTGCAACCGATAAACCAACAACAATACTTATTTACTCTGAATTCGGCTGACCAATTGGAGGGAAAATTCAGCATCAAGTTGGGCCTGTGTAAATATAGCCAGATTATTAGGCATATAAAATTTATTAAACCATATTCAATAAATAATTTGAACTATATACTAGTTCAAATAAATATTAGAGATCAATATCATTGAATTAATGATGTAAGTCCAATATATATAGATCAAATAAATAGATTGAGATTGGGCGAGCCAATTTATTTGGGCTAGAGCGATGAAGTCATTTTCCTAGAGGTCCAATTTAGAACCACATGTCAAATGACGAGGCAAGACAAGTCAAAAGGAAGAGCTAATAGGATCATGTCATGTTTAAAAATGACAAGTCATACCAAGTCAAATTAAAAGACCAATAAAATTGCGTTACATGTGCAAGTGACATGTTCTGGCCAATCAAATATGGCAGTGTCATGCTGAATCTGATTGGCCGGAAAGACTTTATTCTCATCATAACTCTTATCTTCCACAACTATAAATAGGGGTCTTCATAGCTTAGAAAAGACACCAGAAGTCATAACAAGAAGTAAGAGAGAGCTCGTGGATCAAACACCGCAAATTTCTCTACAAGTTTCAAGCTTCAAGCAATCAAGTTTAAGTTTAAAAAATCAAGTTCAAGTTTAAGATCGAAGAACAAATCAAGGTTCAAGGAGTACGAGTTCAAATCAAAGTTCATGCTAGTTTCGTTCGTGGCAACAAATATAAATTCAAGATCAAGGACCCATCTTAGAAAAGAAGAATAACGGGATTTATAGAGATTGTAGCACTCATATTGTGTAAAATAAAATACTACGATTGTTGCAATATTTTCGGTCTCGATTATTTTCTGAACACAAATTTATTGTCTACAAATTTTAGCACGCTAGTGGACCATCTCTGCCTCTCATCTCAAATTTTCGATCATCAAAGTTAAAAGATAACGAAATGGCTTCAAAGAAGATTAACTTCAAATCGATATCATCTGAGACTGCTAATTCTAAGTTCTACACTGAAGTGAAAAACATCATCAATGTTAGCTTTGGAAGCTTTGGGCCAGTTACAAGTAGCAAAGAAAATTCTTTAGGACAACAAACACTCCAAGTGTCGTCAGTATCAATCCTTATTTTCGGATTTCGTCCTCAAAAGGAGCAAGATCCCCAACAAGTACGACCCAAAAAGGGAACGACGTCGCCAAAAGGATCGAAAAAGTTCTTGCCCAACTTAGTTTATCTAAGTCCAAGAAACCTTTCATGCAAGCAGATGATGATGACTTGAGCGCTAGATCTACGCTAGCCTCCATTAATGCGACCTGTAAGCACTATCCTAATAATGATCCATATTATTCTTTATCCTCTATGGCGATCATGCAAGCAATGGTTATTGAAGCTTCTACCATGGAAGTTGCAAATTTGACAAATGCAGTTGAAGGCTTGTCAAAGCGCGTGCAAGATCAAGATGCTACACTTACCAAGTTAACAAATAAATTGGATAGCATAGTAGAAGAGGAATCCATACAAACACCTTTAAATCTTCAAAGGTCACAAGAGGAAGGAGAGACTCTTTTGAAAAGCAAGCAACGAAAACCAAGGAGATCCAAGTCTCCGTTGAATGTTTGATTCCCGATGAGAAATTGAAGAACTTCATCATGGAGGCTATTAAAGATAAGTCTGAGTCGTCCGAATTATCTCTCACATATGCAAAGTCATATACATAAAGAATTGATAACTTGAAGATGCATCCTGGTTATCAACCTCCTAAGTTGCAACAATTCGGCAGGAAAGGAAGTTCGAAACAACACGTAGCCCACTTTGTTGAAACTTGCAACAATGCTGGAACATACATCGATTATCTTGTCAAACAGTTAGTTCGATCTATCAAGGGTAGTGCATTTGATTGGTACACAAATCTCAAATCTTGTTCCATCGATATTTGGGAGCAGTTAACAAGAGTTTCTCAATCATTTCTATAGCACACGACACATCGTAAGTATGATCGAACTTACAAATGCTCATTAACGGAAGGATGAGCCAGCTATTGACTTCATCAACCGAACCGCTGGGGGAGCTTAAGCCTCAACTGTAAAGATCCCGTAACTTCTGGCATCGAAATGTGCATTCAAGGCATGCATTGAGGTCTTTGTTGTATCTTACAGGCATAAATTCCAAAATATTTGAAGAACTAGAAACTTGTGCTCATGATATGAAATTAAGTATGGCCACAAGTAGAGACCAAAGGCTATCTGTCTTGAGCCTTACGACGAAGAAGAAGAACAAGAAGGAAAGGATGGAGGTAAGTTTTTATCTTACAATAAAACCGTAGAGTCTATGCATGTCATTATGCTCCTCAACATACGAGCCTAAACTGCAGGTAATAATGCTCCTCAGTTCATGAGCCTAAACTACACGTTATAATGCTCCTCAACGCACGAGCCTAAACTGCAAGTTATAATGTTTTTTGTCACATGAGCATATATTGTATGTCATGAAGATCTCCAAATTTGAACTAAATCTTTAAGACGTACAACTCTTAAAATTCAAGCAAAATTTTCAAGTTGTAAAGCTCTTCAAATTCAAGCAAAGTGTTCAAGTCGAAAAGTTCTTCAAATTCAAGCAAAGACTCAAGTCGAAATATCTTCAAAGTGGAGCAAAGACTTCAAATCTCTTCGAGTCGAACTTCAAGTTGCAAAGCTCTTCAAATTGAGCAAGTCTTCAAGTTGAGAAGCATTTCAAAATGTTAGCTAATTCTTTGAATTACTACGCTCATGAATGCACGAGCCTAAACTTCATGTCATGAAGCTCTTCAAATTTGAGCAAAATCTTCAAGTGCATAGCTCCTCGAAATACGAGCATAAACTACAAGCCTCTATGTCCCTTAAATCAAGAGCATAAATTGCATGTTACTCCTAGCCCTCAAGAGTATAAATTCTGTACGACCCTAAAAAAAGTCCACTAAGTTGAAAACCTTGAAAGAGGCGGCTTAGAGAGAATTTAGGACATTAAAAAACCCTCCCATTTGGAACTATGACATGACTTGATCCTCTTCACCGAGGTATATATGCAGCTTAGAGTTTATTTCTAAGTTCAGTTATAGGAGTTCAAAAAAATATATCAGCTCTAGCATTGTTCGAATTGAAGTATACTGGAATATAATCCCCTTGAATGGAATTTGAAAATCAGACTTACATGTATTCTTTCATTGAGCTTCGTGCCTTATCATATATTGATGATTCAATGGGGACAAGCCTCCGTAGGAAAATTGGCATCTCTAATGTGATGGTTTTAGTATTCTAAAAAGATGCCAAGTATTCAAGTTGAAGTCTGCAAGTCAGTCAGGTCATCAAGTTTGTCGGTCTTCAAGCTCCCTAATTTAAGTTTAAGTTTACAAGTCCATCGCTATTCGTGTTGAAGTGTCTAAGTCGGCCTCATCTTCAAGCCCGCCAAATCTTCAAGTTGAATTCTGCAAGTCCGCCAAGTCTTCAAAGATCACCAAGTGTTTAAGTAGAAACCATCAAGTACATCAAGTCTCAAGTTGAGGCTTTATCGTATTCCAATCTTAAGGTGGATGTTTAAGTCCCTTTGCACCTTAAGTTGGCCTTTTCGAGGGTTTGCCCTTAAAAGGAATCATAATTTTCTAATCTTGGACATTTAAGTCCCTTTGTACCTTAAGCTGGTCTCATCACGGAATTGATCATTCTATATGTTGTTGCAAATTTGTCCTTCTGTATGCCATATGAACCTTCACAGACTTTCGGGCGGGAATGAGTATTCATCCCTTCATACACTAAGTTATCCCTCCGATTTTCGGGCGGGGATGAGAATCTATCCTTTCACACCCTAAGATTATTCCTCTGATTTTCGGGCTTTAGATCTACAAAAAGAAAAGGGAAGAAAAAAAGGACAATAAAGAAAGAAAATTCAGATAGAAAAAGTTTTTACTTGTCAAAGACACATTAGAACAGGCATGCAGATACTACGAATTGATGCTCGACAAACATGAAAGCATGAGTTTATATAGATTTTTTAAACATGGCGTTGAAAATTCACTTTCGGTGTGGGATTAGGTGCCAATACAGCAGCAATAAGTTGTTGTCAACATGGACTCGAATTGCAGTCATTGATATGAAATATTCATGATTTCTCTCCTAAAGAGATTTGGATAGTGGAGGGCATAGTGATACAAGTGGTTTGGAATTGTGCTACGTGAAAAACACATCCCAATTAACTTGCATATTCTAATGACCGGGCTGAATTTTAATCCTCTTTTTACATGTAATAGACGTCTGTTAAGCATATGAAAATGATGGTTCTCAATATAAAGATAAATCTATTTTTGACGAATACAAAGGTCAAAACGGAATAATCAAAATCATCATCGTAACTGAAGTTTGGAAACTTTAATGTTTCAAGCTTTGGGCCAGCTTTTGGGTAAAGCTTCTAAAGCCCATTTAGGCCCCCAATTTTATTGGGCCCCATTTTTACCCAATAATTTTCTTAATTAAGTATTTTTACTCTTATAACATATTTTGGTAAAAAATAACAAAATATATTTTTGTTTCATAAAAAGGCTCCTAACGTATAAATGCAAAATTTATGGAAGGAATCAAGTGATTGTTCAATTTCTTTAGTCTTTTTCTCATTAAATATTATGTACCTTTTTCACTTTCTTTCTTGGTTCACACAATATTCAATTTCCTTTTCTAATCTTTCTTAATTCTCACCAAATGTTACTACCATTATATTTTTTCTTTGTGCCTCCAAGAGATCATATTGTTCCGTATTTTTCGTCAATCAAGCTAAAGCCTTCCAGAAGTATATTGAAAGCAACAAATATTTATTTTCACATCAAATTAATGAATCAAGTTCTTCTATTCCAACTTTTTATTACTAGTTTTCATCTACGTTTGTTTTTCTTGATATTTCGATACGTATGCATATATTATCCTTTTAGTATTTATTCAAATTTAAATATGTCAAATATAAAGTATGAATTCGGTTATTCAATACTTAAGAAAAAAAATTGAATCCTTGATACAATCCCAAAAAGAAGAAATGATAGTACTCTAATTGATATACTCAATCTAATAAAAAGACTTGATTTTTTTCAAATGCTTATATTGCATATAGAATAATGGTAACAGTTCCTGCAGTAACAGTTGTCTCGGGTCGTCCTCGATCACAAACTAAAATTTTGAAATAAGTTTTTAATTAAAATTGATAAAATCTTACTTAACCATGGTGCAAAAATTAAATGGATTAACTATATTATCAATTGAAAAATAACTATTAGAAGAAATTTATCACAACCCAAATCCTAATTCAGGTCGCGATGGCGCCCAACAGCGGGGTTAGGCAAGCCGATATAACTTTCACTAAGTGATACCCTTCCTATTCGATCAAACAAGTCAATGATTACCAGTTTATAACAACTAACATGATACTAATCTTGAGTGAAGGTAAAATCATAGTAGATATAAGGCCGAAATAAAATATACACATAGATATACATCCCAAAACCCCACAAATATATACCGCGTGTGTGCCAGGAACTAGTGTCACGAGTATCACGGGCAACTACTGAATATACAATGACTACAACATATACAGGGTCTCAGTCTGAATGAAATAGACAGAGAGCATAACAAAAAAAACTCCAGGGTGCTGCTAGGAAGTCGCCAGGAAAGCAGCTCACCGTGAAGTATGACCACGCTATCAATATCTGGCACCAGCCTGAAAATCAGATGGACCAGCCTCCGGACCTGTACAGTCAAGTACAGAAAGGAAAGAAAGTGCAGCATGAGTACATATATATAAATATGTACCCAATGAGTATCCCGTCTAATCTCGAAGAAGTAGTGACGAGAGGTCGACTCGATACTCACTAAGGCCCAACAGTAGTAAAGTAAGCAGGATGTAAAGAAAACTGTAGGCAAGTAAAACAAACAATAAAGTACATCAATATCCGGCATCAAATAACAAGTTCAAATCAATCAAGTTTGGTATCCGTCGTGGCGCAAGGCCCGCTCCCATATGGTACTCAATCTCGCCGTGGCGTACGACCCGATCCCACCCTGGTAGTCTCAATCTCGCCGTGGCGTACGGCCCGATCCCACCCTTTTAGTCTCAATCTCGCAGTGGCATACGACCCGATCCCACCCTGGTAGTCTCAATCTCGCCTTGGCGTACGACCCGATCCTACCCTGGTAGTCTCAATCTCGCCGTGGCGTACGACCCGATCCCATAATATACTCTCTCATCGCTCTGCCGTGGCGTACGACCCGATCCCACAATATAATCAATCATCACTCTGCCGTGGCGTACGACCCGATCCCATAATATACTCTCTCATCGCTCTGCCGTGGCGTACGACCCGATCCCACAATATAATCAATCATCACTCTGCCGTGGCGTACGACCCGATCCCATAATATAATCAATCATCACTCTGTCATGGCGTTCGACCCGATCCCATAATATAATCAATCATCACTATGCCGTGGCGTACAGCCCGATCCTATCCCGTGATTCTCTTATCACGCTTAAATCAAGTCAAGTATCACAACGTTCAAAGACAACAATACCAATCACACAAGTGTACAAGTCATATTTATGCCACAACAGGAAAGAAACAATGAACATGCTGTGTCCTAACTACCCGGACGAAGCAATAATAGCCACTACATACAGACTCTCATCACTTGGTGCGTCCGTATCTCCCAAACAAGTTCACATAGCAATTAAGGTTGCCTAGAGGGACAATTTCCCTCTTACAAGGTTAGAAATGAGACTCACTTCGATAAAAGCACTCCTCGGACCAAAGACCGGATCAAAAATGCGCCCAAGGCTCCGAAACTACCCTCGACGGCTCACAACTAGCCAAACATAGCATAATTGAATCAATTCGTGCTCCAGGAATAAGAATTAACAAGATATTCCAAAATATAGCATTCTTGAAGGTTTTTGAAATTTCGACCCCGGGCCCACGTGTTCGGATTTTGAAAATTCTCGAAGGAATGAATTACCCGAAGCCTAAGGATCGTAATTACATAATTTATTTAGGAATTCACGGCTAAAAAGGGATAATTCACTAATTATCAAAGCCCTAGAAATTCCTACCAAATTTCATGATTTTTGATATTTTAATAGGTAACCTAGTTAGATTTCCATAATAAATTCATGAATTTAGGGAGGAAATTATACTAACCTTGAAGGACTTGACCTTGGACAGCTTTTCCGTAGCTTTGAGGAGCTCTAATGGAGGTTGGATATTGAATAATGAAGAAGAAACCCGTAATTAGGCATTTAAATACTGCTCAGGAAAACCTTCATTAAGATCGTAGAACCAGGCCTGCGATCGCAGAGACCAAGCTGCCAGACCACTGCTATCGCGGCTGGAGGTCTGCGATCGCGGAGAACAAATGGTCCTGGGCCCCAAACGACACTAAGTGATCGCATAGATGGGGCTTGCGATCGCGGAGAGTGGGGAGTTAGGCTTATGCGATCGCATGAGTGAGGTCTGCGATCGCAGAGAGTGGGGGAAGAGACTTATGCGATCGCAGGGTGATGTCTGCGATCGCAGAGAACAAAACTTAGCCCAGAAGAAATCCCTCTCTGCGATCGCAATCATCCCTCTGCGATTGCAGAGAAGGAAACCAGACAGAAAATTTTCTGGTTTTTCTAACTTAGCTCCCGGGGGTCTAAAACACCCCCGAGCCCCCCGGGACCCCGTCCAAAAGCACCAGCAAGTCTGTATTCATGATACGGACTCGCTCGAACTTTCGGAACATGAAAAACAACAACGGAACTCAAAATTCAACCCCAAAACCAAATTAATCAAACTTAAGAACTTTGAAATTCTAGAATTCATTACATTGCGCCGAATGGGTCTATACTACTCGGAATGACCCCAAATTTTGCAGACAAGTTATAAACGACTATACGAAACTATTGCCGGTCCCGGAATTCCATTCGGACCTCGATAGCATGAAGTCCCATTCTAGGCCAAATTCTAAACTTAAGGAAATCCTGATTTCTATTTCGGGAGCCGAAACACTCCCGGGTCATCAGAAACCCGAGCCGAACATATGCCCAAGTCCGAAATCATCATACGAAGCTACTGGAGCTGTCAGAACTCGATTCCGAGGTCGTTTGATCAAAATGTAGACCGAAGTCAAACTTGGCCAAATATGCCAACCTTAAGGAACCAAGTGTTCCTAAACCATCCAATTCATTCCCAAATCTCGAACCACCCGCTCCCGCGAGTCATAAAGCACGAATAGCCGCTATGGAAGGTTTCATTTAAGGAAGCGGGACCCTAACACGCAAAACGACCGGCTGGGTCATTACATTCTCCCCCTCTTAAACAAACGTTCGTCCTCGAACGGGACTAGAATCGTACCTGGAGTGCTGAATAGCTGTGGATATCTGCTCCGCATGTCCTGCTCGGACTCCCAAGTCGCCTCCTCAACCGGTTGGCCCCTCCACTGGACCTTAACCGCAGAAACTGTCTTAGACCTCAACTGGCAGTCCTGCCTATCAACAATAGCCACTGGCTCCTCCTCGTAGCCCAGCTTCTCATCTAACTGAATAATGCTATAATCAACCACGTGCGAGAAGTCGAAGTGATACCTCCGGAGCATGAAAACGTGAAAAATTGGATGAACTCCCGATAAGGCTGGAGGTAGAGCAAGCTCATAAGCAAGCTCATAAGCAACCTCTCCAACCCGCTTCAACACCTCGAAAGGACCTATAAACCTGG
>MDKH01110019.1:0-17044 GCA_005239495.1 Nicotiana undulata | reverse complement strand
CTACTAAATAGGAGGAAAAGGTGCTATCCCAATAGGTTCCGGATCGGATCGAGCAATAAGTGAAGGAGCTTGACCAATCCCAATGAGGGAAGTAGTGAAAGAGAAGCGGAAGGGACATCTTGAACTCAGGGGGAAGGGACCTTAATGACAATTTATTAGGCAATGTATAAATACTACACTTTAAATTCGGATAATATTAGTACTTTCTTTACATCTTCCTCCAAGTTATTACCTTTACAATTGCTAGAGTTAGCTATATTGGCACCATAGTACTCTCATAATTGTATAAACATGAATTTTTCTTAATGCATTGCCTCTTTTACAAAGAAAATATACATATTAGTTTGCAACATTGAGGCATTTACGATCCGAAATCCGATCCGATCCAAACTTTAAAATCCGAATCCGATCCGATATAATTCGGATCGGATTCGGATTGCATTTTCTAGAATCCGAAATCCGAAATCCGAAATCCGAATCCGAAATGTACTAAATCCGATCCATTCCGATCCGTGCACAGCCCTACTATAAATGGTTACTGAAATATTGGCTAGCTTTTCCTCTTTAATTTTTCGACACGCTTAACTTATGTGTCCCTTTATTGTCAACTAGGGCTGTATTACATATAACTTCAGCAACAAATCAATCATGTCACTAGGGCAGTTTTAGTTCACGTTGGAAATTTGGTCTTGTCAAATTAATGGCATGTATGGAACAACCGTGGCAGAAGTTTGATTATCCGACATATACATGGCTTATTATGGGTAGAGGTAGATTCAGAATTTAAATTTTACGGGTTCAATATTTAAGGTTTTTAGCATTGCACCCATTATATTTTTAAAACTATGGGTTCAATCTACTATTTATTGCAATTTTAATAGAATTTTATACGTTAATTTATAATTCGTATCGAAAGTTATGGGTTCAATTGAGCCCGGTAGTAGAATGCCACATCAGCCTCTGATGGTGCGAGGATTGGAATTATTAAAACAAGGAATGCACGCACTCCATAGGCTTCCTGAAAATGGTGACTCAATATAGTATAGAGAAGCAAGAAAAGGCCTTGGTACAGCGCAGGTTATACTTTAATTTTAGTTCAAGGTATTTATTTATTCCAAATGAATAACATTAGTTGTGCTGCAACTTGAGATAGTGTCAACTTCAGCTATCCATGAAGCTCAGCCATGGAGTTTTAGCTGATTGGAAACTCACCTAATGAGCTTGAGTAAGTCGGCAGAGCAGAGGATGAAGGTGGAGAGCATATTCTAAAGGACTCTATTATTTCTTGTGTATCTGTACATGTATATGTAGAATGAAGTATATGACTAAAACCAAAACTAACTCTACCACTAGATGTGGTTAACTGACTCTACTATTAACCACAGTAAACTTAAGTTACAACCATTACAACTAACTAACTGTCATTACAACTAACTACCTGACATTGCTTGATTCATTACTCTCCCTCAAGCCGGAAGGTAAGAATAAATTTTTTACTCCCAGCTTGCTCGATAAATGATAGTGTGGTGCTTTCCCAAGGCCTTTGGTAAGTAAATCTACAAGTTGATCTATAGTACTAACATGATGAGTTTGGATGAGACCCTGCTGCAACTTTTCATGTACAAAATGACAATCGATGTCGATATGTTTGGTCCTCTCGTGAAATATAAGGATTGGTAGCTATCTGTATAGCTGCTTTACTGTCGCAAAAAAGGTCTATGGGAAATGCCACATTGATGCCTAATTCCTTAAACAGACCCAAAAGCCATGATAGTTCAGCCACTGTTGAAGTCATGCTTCTAAACTCTGCCTCTGCTGAACTTCTTGACACTGAGCTTTGTTTCTTGGATTTCCAAGAAATAAGTGATTTCCCGTACTTCACAATGTACCTCGTGACTGATTTTCTGGACTATGGGCAGGCTGCTCAGTCGGAGTCACAATAAGCAACCAAGGAATGAGTGTTTGTAGATGACATCAGTAATCCCAAACCTGGGGCATTCTTCACATATCTGATGACTCTTAGGGATGCATTCATATGTGACCTTTTAGATTCGTGCATGAATTGGCTCAAAACCTGAACCACATATGCTATATCAGGTTTGGTCATGGTAAGGTAGAGCAACCTTACTACCAGCATTGGGTAGGGTTCGGCATCTGCCAGTATAGTATCCTCATCATCCTTGGTCTTCATAGCTTCATCAAATTCCATTGATGTGAGCTTCTGATTGACTTCCAAAGGCGTTGACACTGGTTTTTCTCCCCCTAGCCCTGAATCATATATCAAATCAAGGGCATATTTTCATTGATTCATTAGAATTCTAGCCTTACTTCTAGAAAATTATATGCCTAAGAAAAATCTAAGCTCCCCTAAATTTTTCATTTTGAATTTCTTCTGAAGGTTATCTCTAGCAGCTTGAATGAGTTGCTGATTATTACCTGTCACCATAAGATCATCCACATAAACTAGGATAACAACCAAATCATCACCTCTCCTCTGTATAAAGAAGGAATAATCAAAATGGCTTTGAATGAATCCCAGGTCTTGGAGAGCCTCTGTGAGCTTCAAGTTCCACTGCCGAGATGCTTGCTTGAGGCCATAAATTGACTTTCTCAATTTGCACACCTTGGTTGTAGACTCCCCCTTGGTGTTAAAACCTTGAGGAAGAAGCATGTATACTTCTTCAAAGAGATCACCCTGCAAGAATGCATTGTGCACATCCATCTGATAGATGTGCCAATACTCTGAAGTAGCTGCAGCTATGACTGATCTGACAGTCACCAATTTAGCTACAAGAAAAAAAGTCTCCTTATAGTCTAAACCTTCCTTTTGGCCGAAGCCTTTGGATACAAGCCTAGCCTTAAACCTTTCCACCTCCCCATTGGCTTTGTATTTGACTTTGTATACCCATTTGCATCCTATAAAAGTTTTACCTTTAGGAAGATCAACTATATCCCAAGTCATGTTGTCTTCCAAAGCTTGAATTTCATATTCCATAGCAGTGACCCATCTTGCATCTTTGGATGCCTTAGAGTAATGTTTGGGATCAACAATAACTGATTGTGCAGTGATACACTTCATATACGAAGGAGATAAACCATCATACCTCAGATAATTGGACATTGGATATGCACAAGAACTTGTCACATAATCTTGCATCCATATGGGAGTACCAGTTGTTCTTTGGGATTTCTGACTGCAATGGGTTGAACAACCTCTACATGTGAAGGATATTGAGGAGTGTCAACATTCTGTGATGCAGGAATATCAAATTGTGCCTCAGGACTTAGTGGTGAATCAACATCACTAAATGCAAAGTCATTTGTAGGTGTATGTGAATTCTCCTTAACAACATCAGAGACATGTGAGGTTAAATGCTCATCTGTTAATTCAAGAACTGGGAATAAGGGACTATGCACCATCTTCATCTGTTTAAAAGGAAACACCTGCTCCTTAAACACCACATCTTTACCGATTAGAAATTGCCTAGACTGCAAGGCATACAATTTATAGTCAGTCCTTTTTTGTTGGTGAGTATCCCATAAACACTGTTGGCAATGCTCTCGCAGAAAACTTGTCTTGTTTCCTTATATTTACAGCATAACATAAACACCCAAAGACCCTAAGGTGATCTAATGATGGTGCAGTGTTAAAGGACACTTCATAAGGGGATTTTCCTTTCAAGGTTGTAGAAGGCAATCTATTTATTATGTGTACTGCTGTAAGAACACACTCACCCAAAATTCTTAGGGGTGCTGTAGATTGAAATCTCAAAGCTTTAGCTGTTTCAAGGATGTATATGTGTCTTCTTTTCACTATGCCATTCTGCTGCGGAGTATAAACACATGTGGTTTGATGTATAATTCCTAATGGCTCAACTAACTGCTTCATATTTGAATTGACAAATTCAGAGCCATTATTTGTTCTCAGGATCTTAACAGAACAATCAAACTGAGTACTGCTCATATAAAACAATCCTTTTATTAACCAACAAGTCTCATATTTAGCATTCATCAAGAAGAGCCAAGTAATTCTAGATAAATCATCTAAAACTATAAGAAAAAATCTTTTGCCATCATAAGTAGGTACTCTAAAAATTTCCCATACATCAGCATGCAAAAGATCAAATGGTGCCTTTGCTCTACTAGTACTAACTGGAAATAACAGTCGAGTCTGCCTAGCTAATGGACAAACAGGACACATTGCACAATCATTGTTTCTGTTACTAATGTGGAGATTCTTGAACATATAAATCCTCTTAAGTGTCTCCATAGGTAGGTGACCAAGTCTCTATCTCCAGCTTTATTGAATCTTGATTAACTGACATAGAAGTAGGCATGATTGTGGTATGTACAGTTGGTGTAGAAAGATTCCTCCTGCGTATGCAATCTTTGAGTATGTACAGTCTATTTGTGTCTCTACCAATCCCCAACTCCTTCCTAGTGTAAAGATCCTGAAACACACATACATCAGGAAAGAGAGCTACCAAACATTGCAGCTCTTTTGTCAATTTTGAAACTGACAGTAGGTTATACTGAAAGCTTGGAACATGAAGAACATCACTAATCTGCTGGTTCTTGAATATACTAGTTGATCCACTAAGTGTAATTGCATCCACATCTCCGTTTGGCAAATGAACTGAGTTAGGTTTTAGGATGAGGTTGGATTATCTAATGCTTCTAGCTTTGAAACCATGTGGTTAGAGGCACCACTATCTACAATCCAAACATCTTGATCCAAGTTAGACATTAGGGACATTATAATACCTGAATCCATTCTTGTTGCATTAGCTGCTACTTCAGTTTTCTTGCCTTTAAGCAGTTGTAAAATCTGTTGATATTGTTCTGGAGTGAATGTAGGCGCCATAGGAGTAGAATTAGTTGTTGTTGCTGGGACATCTTCAGCTGCAAAATTAGTTATTGCATGTGAATTGTAGTTCTTCCTGAATTTGTTATCTTTTGAATGTCCTACTACCCTGTAGCAAGTTTCTTTAGTATGGCCTTTCATGTGGCAGACATCACACTGAAGATTGTAATTTTTCTTTGGCCTATACTGATTCCCAGACCTAGTTGCCATCAGCGCCGCCATCTCACACCCATCAACAGTGGTAAATTGTGTTGGACATGGTCCTCTGACTCTCACGCTTCATTAACATAGAGTAGGCTTTGTTCACAAATGTAACATGAATCATCATCAAGAGTTTTCTATGTGCTTGTTCATAAGACTCATTTAGTCCCATTCGTAATTGTAGAAGCTTTTGACGCTCTATAAATTTGAAACATTCACGAGAGTTGGCAGCATCACGACCGGGAATTGATGCCAAACTATCAAATTCTGCCAAAAGCATTCTCAATTTTGAGAAATAAGTTGAAATTGAGCTAGTGCTCTGCCTAGCAGTAGCAATTTCTCCGCGGATTTGAAAAATCCTATAACAATCCACCTTATCAAAACGCTCCTTCAAATCATCCCATACCTCACTAGTATTTGAGGAATATACCATTCCACTCGATAATTCCAATGAAACACAGTTCATCAACCAAGACAATACATGTCACGACCCAAATTCTAACCTAGGTCATGATGGCGCCTATCATGTTACAAGGCAAGCATATTACCCAAAATATTACTACTAAATCGATTATATGAAATTAATAAAACGTTTCCAACATTTAAAAAATTTCATAAACTAAATCAACTCTAAATATATATAATATAAAATACGGAAACGAGCCCCAAACACCGGGATGTTACTAAGTCATGAGCGTCTAAAACTATGAACTAAGATATATAAATTGTCTAACTGTCCAAAAGAAGAAATGACAAAAGGAGTAACAAGGTCCTGCGGACACTAGCAGCTACCTCGCAGTTTCCAAAGATAGTCGAACTGAACTCAACGATCGCCACGCTCTAACTCACCTGGATCTGCACATAAAGTGCAGGGTGTAGTATGAGTACAACTAACTCAGTAGTAACAGAAATAACTAAGGAACTGAGTCGTAGTGACGAGCTAAGTAAAACAGTCCAATTATTTATTTTCACAATTTAAAAATAAACAGAAATAAACAAGTAAATTCCATAACTCTGTAAATTCCACAAAGAAATTTAACAGATAAATGCAGCAACATCAAAAGTTAATGCAACCTCACAACAATGTCACTCCATCACTCATCACTCTCACTCAGCACTCAACACTCAATACACTCAACACTCTGCGCTAACTAGGGGTGTGTACAGACTCCGGAGGGGCTCCCAAAGCCCAAGCTCTAAGCATAGACAGCTCAGGTTCCATAATATCAATACATGGATCTGCACGGTCAGCTCACGTGCTATGCGGATAAATCACGCGTTATGGTATCAATACCTGGACCCTCACGGTCAGCTCACGTGCTACGCGAACAGCTCACGCACTATGGTATTAATATCCTCACAACTAGGCCCTCGGCCTTACTCAATCATGTACCTCGCTAGCCTCACCATCATCAACAAATAAGGGGACACAACCCACATCAAGTATCACAACATATTAGCAAATAATAGAGACTGAGATAAACATGTACAATAACTTCTATGATTAAGTACAAATAATGTGAGCATGAATAAAGCCTAAGCATGATCTCTAACACGAAGGCAGACAAGTTCAACAACAAGTAAATACATCAACACAAATAATGGTTATTAGGCCTTACAGCCTCACGGGACGGACCAAGTCTCAATCCCTTGAGGTATACACCCACACGCCCATCACCTAGCGTGGGTATCACCTCCAAACAGTCACACAATATCAAATTCTCCGGGTTTATACCCTCAAAGCCAAAGTTAAAACTGTTACTTACCTTAATAGCGTAAAACTCCTACTCTGGGATGCCCTCGTCTCTGGACTCTGTCTCACAAAGCTCTAAATCTAACCAAAATCAGAATACTACTATCAACATAAGCTAACAAATCGAATTTCACAATAAAAACTACATAAATAGGCCAAAAATCCAAAATCGGCCAAAACTCGGCCCCCGGGACCATGTCTCCAAATCAGTCAAAAATGAAAGAATAATAAACCTCCTCTTCTCCCGAGTCTAACCATATAAAATTTTTCAAAATCGGATTCCTTTTGGTCCCTCAAATCCTCACTTAAAACTCTCCAAAACTCAAGTCCTAACTCCCTCAATTTCACATTGAAATCATCAACCAAATCCCAAAAACGAAGATGGATTCATGAAATATAACCAAAACTAGTAGAGAACAATTACCCCAATCGATATGGTGAAAATCGCCTCCAAAATCTCCTAAATTCGAGCTCCACAACTCAAAATATGACCGAATGAACAAACTCTTGTTTTATATATTTTTCTGTCAGCTATTCTGCCTCGTTTCTCATGTCAAACGATCCTGAAACTCGCGTTTTATGCCTCCAATGGATTCCTTGTGAAATTCTAGTCAAGTTACGCTTTTGAATCACCCAATTTGACCTTATAATGAAGGTGATATGTAGGTTTTAATATTTGCAAATATGGCAGATTTTTAAATATGCCGTCAGTGGCAATTTTGTAATTAATCTGATAAATCTGGCTACTTTAGTAAAATGACCATAAAATCCTTATACGATGTCCAAATTCGACGATTTCTTTGCTACGGGTCCGTAATTATGATACGGTTCTAATTCTTCAATCAAAAAGAATCAGGAGCTCATTTGTTCAATATGATATCATTTATGCTTGAATAAACGACGTCGAAACATAAGAAAAACGAGCGCAATACAACTCAAACCTATCCGAAACTCACCCGAGGCCTTCGAGACCTTAATTAATAATTCAAACAAGTCATATATCTCTACTCGAACTTAGTTGAACCTCCAGAACACTCAAGACAACACCAAAACACCAAATCAACCTCGAATTCAAGCCTAAGAACTTCTAAACTTCCAAAATTCGCCAACGACATTGAAACCTATCAAACCGCGTCCGAATGACCTCAATTTTTACACACAAGTCCTAATACCTCATACGGAGCTACTCTTGCCCCTAAACTACCGAGCAAAATGTAAATGTTCTAAACGACCGATCGGGTCGTTACAAGACAATCGCATTACAACGCTCCCAGAGATCAACGAGATTCGTACCGTAATTCTCCCTTTTGCATGTGCCATCAATGAACCCTAGCTTATTTCGACCTAGGATTGCAATCCTCCTTGCACGGCTCCACACATAGTAGTTTTTCAGTCCTCGTAATTGCAACGAAATCAACACAACTCCTGAATTATCATTTGAATTCAGGAAAAGTGGATGATTGTGACCTAATTTCTCTGGTTCGGTGTTATCGAGAGTCGCTATTATTGATCCTCCAAATTAACTTCAAGAGGATGAAATTGAAGACGATAAGACCACACTAATGGCCGTGTGGCTCTGGTACCATGTCAAATTCAGCTATCCATAAAGCTCAGCCATGGAGTTTTAGCTGATTGGAAACTGACCTAATGAGTTTGAGTAAGTCGGCAGAGCAGAGGATGAAGGCGGAGAGAATAGTCCAAAGGATTCTGTTATTTCTTGTGTATCTGCACATGTATATGTAGAATGAAGTATATGACTAAAACTAAAACTAACTCTACCACTAGATGTGGTTACTGACTCTACTATTAACCACAGTAAACTTAAGTTACAACCATTACAATTAACTAACTGTCATTACAACTAACTATCTGACATTGCCAGAGGCGGAGCCAGGATTTGAAATTTATGGGTTCAAGATTCTAAATTTTTTAAGTTACTGACTTCTAAATTAATAATTTATACATGTTTAATGAATTTCTTAAGACAAATACATGGTTCGAGAGAAAGCTACCGGATTCGGCCGAACGCGTAAGTTATACCCCCCCCCCCCCGGACATTGCTTGGCTCATTAGATAGTACTCTCTCCGTTCACAATAAGTGATCAGTTTGCTTTTAGCACGCCCATTAAGAAAATACTAAATTCTATACAAAAATACCTATTATGACCAAATTACCCCTAATTAACTATTTAATGTGAGGAGTAAGAAAACTTTTTAAGGATTTGTACATAAGAGTTATTTTGTAAAAACAAAATGAATTCTTTCTTGATTATATAAATGAACACTTATTTTAAACCAAAATAAAAAAGTAAACTGATAACTTATTGTGAACCAGAACCGGAGCGAGTAACACATTACTCATTATAATGTCTTTCGTTAGCCTAACATTTTTGTACTCATTTATCCATACATAGCTCTAGCTTTTAATACTGTCGAAACCTGGTGATGGATGTGAGGTTTATAATATTTAGTATGCCAGTGGCTATTTGGGATTTATGACAAAAGTGATGACAAATGTAAAACTGCCTGCAGTGCGGCAGCAAAGTAAGTATTATCAGACGTACTACTACTTGTGTAAAACTAACTCAGCACTAATCGAAAATGATCATGTCTGTGAATTAATGCTTCCGTCACTTGTACAATTTTCATTTTTTTCTAGTTGATAAATTATTTTGTTCGAGTCCGTTTGCACCCAATTTAACGGTTCATAAGTATATATGCTACTTATAAATTCTTTTGGGAACAATTTTGTTTTGGTGTTGAATAACAACAGTTGGATTTAAACGTACTGGGTCAGAAATTTTGTATACGTTGAATAATTTTATTGATACAAAATAAAATAAGTGAATTGGCTATCGAATTTTACTCAGTTAAGAGTGACGATATGAGGAATTAGGTCAATTTTACGGGAATCGACGTCTTTGAAAAGTTTCGAACTTTCGATATTTCAGAAATTCAATAGCTCATCTCAGGAAAGGATTGATAATTAATTCCAATTTCCAGAACTATACAATGGGAGCCGAAATGAGTGAAATCACAAACCATGTACAAAATACAAAAAAAGACCTAATGAATTAAAGGACAATAATACCCTCCACCACTCTCTAAATTTACCAAAACTGGGCACTCTCTCTTCACTCGCTCAGGGGAGATGGGTTGTTCTCCGGCAAGAGGGAGAACGGACACCGGTGGAGAAAATAGAGGACAAAGAGTGAGCTAATCCCAACACTATGGTCACCTTCACTTGCCCTCTCTTTGGAATTGGTCGCCCATATTCTACCCTTGTTGACATCATGTTTCCTCCGTTCATCATTATCTCTTTTCTTGCTCCGGCCATTCTCCGATGTGTTTTTACTGGTAGTGATGTATTTATTGATCACTGGGTCGCCGGCGGTTTCTCTGGCAGGGTTGGTGGTGACTGACTACTTCACTTGCTGTGTTTGCTTTGCTTGTTGGGACTTGGGAGTGAAAAGAAAGGTTCCGTGAGTATATATAGTTGAGTGATTGGTAATGGCCCCTTGTTTTGGAAAAAATTACCATGTTACGCCATTGTTTAACATATTAGAGCAACTGTATGAAGTACTGTTGACATATTCGATGTAATATCGACCTTATTGTGTTCACATTGTCTTTCCACTTACATTTTTGCGTAAAGTTAAACCCAAAGAAATAAAGAATGTTGTTGGTAGATAGAAATATCTAAATCCTGCTGTGCCCTAAATGATGTTTTAATTTAGCTATTTTTATTCTTCATGAATGGAAGAGATTACTAAACATAGGAACAATACCATAACATAATGGAATGCTTAAACAAGAGGCAATACCAGGGTGTTTGAATTGGCTTATTTTAAGTGCTTATTGGATTTTAACTATTTTTTTAATTTTTGTCGTATTTGACATTAATAAAAGATATTTAAAAGCACTTATTTTTAGTCATGAAAAATCCAAAAATAAATCAAAAGTCAAAAATTGAGTTTATTATTTTTGGCTTTTAACTTATAAGCTATTTTTTAAAAGCCAAACCAAACACTCTCTCGACTTAGATTTATGCCATGTCACTTCATCAAGTGGGCATATAGTAGTAAGTGTAACATCCTATTAGTTGTTATTTCTTTTTCTTTGTTCCTCCCTCCGTATAAAAGAGAGGTAGGGTAAGTTATGTTTTGGAAAGATAATGATTTAAACTAATTTTAATCGCAAGTTGATAAGTGGTGGGCAATACCGATATGTTTGGTGGAAGCAAAAGAAAAAGGGCATTAGAATGCAATATTTTAGTTCCCATGTTGCATAAAGATCACGTGGGAATTTATATTATTGATACCAAATCCATTTATCATTCAAAAGGAAAACTGGGCCAGATGGCTTTCTGTCATTTTCTTATCTTTTGTTTTCAACACTAAAACTATTATGGACTCGTGCATTGAATTAAGACTCGCTTTTCGTTTAATTGGCCTCATTAATATGTTCCATCTATCAGATGCTTTGCCAATAATGACTATCCATTTTGATATTTAAATGTTCCTTTAGGGTTGCTGTCACTCGTCGTATTAATTACTCCTTCCGTTCACTTTTACTTAGTTAGTATACTAAAATAATATCTTCATTTTTATTTGTCACTTTACGTACATAAAAAAAATAAAAAAATTTCATGTTTTACCCTTAGTTCATTAACCAACATTTCTTGAATAAATAATGGTTAATTGTAGCTTTCCAATGCTTTATATTGGAATACAACTCTTCATTATCCCCCTTCGTCAAACTTAAACATAAAAGTTCATTAAAGTCATCTTTTATTCCCATGTTCTTTGGAGTATTTTTTTTCTTCAAGTTATTTGGGAATTTAGGTTCATTTATTGAATATCAATTAATAGGGTTATTGTAGTAAAATTATCATGTCAATCATTGTTTCTTAAGGGCGTGAAAAGTCAAAACATGCCAAGTAAAAGTGAGCGGAGAGAGTACATCGAAATTGACATTTCTTCTTTTTCCACTGTTTGATTGTACAAAATAGTTTGAAAAATGTTTTCCTATATATCACATTTTCTTGAAATTGGAGGAAAATAACTTCCCTAGAAAAAGTTATGTAGGAAATAATTTTCCAAACACTCTACCTACCCTCACATCTTACCCCAACCCCCCCCCCCCCTCTCCCAACATCCCGCAATTTTTTTTTTTCTTTTTTTTTTTTTGTATTTTAGATTTTCTGTTTTTTCTTCACCAACCACCCCTACCCCCACCCCCGCGCAAAAACAATACTTTTTTATATATATATTTTCAGTTATGTTTTTTTTATTTTTCAATAGATTTGAAATTTTACGAGTTCCAAACTTATGAGTTCGGAGGTTATGTGTTTGGAAGTTTGCGGGTTTAGGAATTATAGAGTACTTTACGTGTTCGAAAGTTTAGTGGTTCAGAAGTTTATGAAATTTGTGAGTTCGAAAGTTTATTGCTTCATGTTTATTGTATCTAAATTATCACTTATGAGTACTCTTGAGAAGTTATTTTCCTTAATTTGCATACCAAACACTGAAAAATGAGTAAAATTACTACTTATTTTCTAAAAAAACATTTAAAAAATATATATATTCCGATATACCAAACACACCCTGAATTGACTCAGATTTATATATCTTTGAATTTGACAAGGATTTGACAACACTAGCAGTACATGTTTGACTCTTTGGTCCACATACATTAGTACATAGTAGTAGTTATCTTTCCTTTTGAAGCTATGATAGAATATATATCTCTGTTCTTACAAATTATTAATACTCAATTATCTTTGGCGATCTGGAATACTAATAATAAAATGTGTTAACCTGAGTATAACCTGCATAAATTTGGAGCATTAGCTTTGACTAGATCTTGACTTGGTCGGAAGGGAGTTCAAAGAGAATTTTGTTTTTAAAATGTAGCTAGTGGGAATTGAACTTATGATCTTACAAAGATTTTAATCCTCCTTGACTACTAAGCTATGTTTTTGGGCTGTGTCAAGGGAATTCAAAATTTAATATATAGAGCTAAAGAATAGATTTTTCCTTATATATAGTGTAATTTTTCGACGAAGGGGATTCGGGTGAACCCTTTGCGCCCCTAAATCCGCCCCTGCTTGCTGGGTACAACTTTCAATCGTCAAATTTGACCTTATTTGTTCTCTCCCTCCCTAAAATATAAAAACAAAGTTAAAATAAAAGTTCTAAAATTATGAATTGCGAGTAATGCACTTGTATATACTTCTCACTTTATGTGTGCAACTTGAAATCCTCTTGCAGTTATATTAGACGTGGAACACTCACTATGCTTTTGAAATTACTGATAATTTTTTTTTGTTCAATGTTAAATATGGTTACGGCAGTAATCAGTGTAATTTTATAGGCGGGGTCTAAGGAAGGTAGTGTATACACAGACCTTACCCCTATCTTGTAAAGGTAGAGAGACTGTTTTCGATAGACTCTCGTATGAAGGAATAGTGAAAATAAAATAACAAACAGTAACAACAATAATATAATAGGAGCACAACATGTAATATAAAGAACCAGGAATAAGAAAAATACCATAGTATTAGTGCTAGTGATAAGACTAAGAGAAGAACGACTACCTGCCAATCTTCCACCATAATTCTCGATCTCAACTCTTCCCTATCGAGGTTCATGTCGTCGGTAAGCTGGAGTAATGACATGTCATGCCTAATCACATCATCTTAATACTTCTTTGGCCTGCCCCTACCCTTATATACCTGCCATAGTCAACCCCTCATACTTTCTAACTGAGGCATCTATGGTCCTCTTCTGTACGTGTGCAAACTATCCCAGCAACGACTCCCGCAATTTGTCCTCCACCGAGACCAGACCCACCTTGTACCTAATAACTTCATTCCTAATATTATCTTTCCCGGTATGCCCACACACCCATCTCAACATTCTCATTTTCAGCTACCTTCACTTCTGGACATGAGACTTCTTGACTGGCCAACACTTTGCCCCATACAACATAGTCAATCTAACCACCAGAACTTGCCTTTAAGTCTTGGTGGCACGTACTTATCACACATACCCCTAGAAGCGAGCTTCCATTTCATCCACCTCACTCAAATTCGATGAGTAACATCCTAGTCAATCTCTTCGTTGCCTTGAATTACAAACCCACGATGTTTGAAACTACCCCTTTTGAGGATGACTTGTGTATCAATCTTCACTTTCTCTTCTGCTTCAGGCATCCCAGCACTGAACTTGCACTCCAAGTATTCTGTTTCCGACCTACTCAACTTGAAACCTATAGACTCCAACATCTGTCTCCAAACCTCTAACATTGCGTTAACCCCACCTCACGTCTCGTCAATTAGTACCATGTCAACATCAAATAACATACACCATGGCACCTGTAATAGTCGAACCCACTAATGATTGCCCGCGTTGGGCCTAGGCCTGCATGTTTTAAAATGCATCACTAGGATCTAAGATTTGTTTACTTATATACCCAACATCTCTCCCGTGTTTTATCGATGTGGGATTTTTCTAGGATGTCACATACAGCCCCCCAGGGACTCGGTGTCCTCGCTGAGGTTTGGCCACCACCGTTCAAGGTTGCATGTGGAGTGGCTCTGATACCATTAACAATACAATCTATTAGTGATATTGTCCGCTTTAGGCCTAGACCCGCACGGTTTTAAAACGTGTCACTAGGGTATAAGGCTTGTTTACTTATATACCCAACATCTCTCTCGTGTTTTTTGGATGTGGGATTTTCCTAGGATATTTAGGGAGTGTAATAGAGAACCTGAGATCCGATGCGAACAATCAGTCGAAGGAGCGGAGCTTAGAGCCTTTACTTTATGTAAAGCGCACTCACTCTAACGGCGTACCATTTGCATGATGGGTCAACGAGGAAATGGGAACAGCGGCTTAAGCCATTAGGTGTAGGCGCTTTCCAGAGGTGGAATCTTCTAGTTCTTCCTATTTGACCCGAAACCGATGTCACAACACCTCCACTTGTATGCTTCGCGTCAGCATATCCAACGCCAGGGCAAACAAAAACGGGTTAAGACTCGATCCCTGATGTAACCCAATCTCTATAGGAAAATATTCCAAGTCATCACCCGCAGTATTCACCCCAGTCTTAGCTCTTGCGTACATATCCTTAATCACCCTAATGTGTGCCACCAGAATACCGCTAACCTCCAAACATCTCCATAGGACCTCCCTCGATACTTTGTCGTAAGATTTCTGTAGGTCAATAAACACCATATGCAAGTCCTTTTTCTTCTCCCTATACTGCTCCACCAATCTCCGCACAAGGTGTATCGCTTCGGTAGTTGACCGCCCCAACATAAATTCGAACTAACTTGGAAATAAACACACTTCTCCTCATCCTTCTCTCCTCCACACTCTCCCAAACTTTCATAGTGTGACTCATCGGTGTGATACCCCTATAGTTGTTGCAATTCTAGATATCACATTTGTTTTTGTACAAACGGAATCAAACTCCACCACTAATCTTCGGGCATCTTCGCCGTCTTGAAAATGACATTGAACAAGCTAGTAAGCCACTCTGAGCCTGCTCATCCAGCGCTCTTATGAAAATCCATCGTTATCTCGTCAAGATCAGTCGTCTTACCCCTGTTCATCTTCCACATTGCCTCCTCAACCTACAAAACCTTAATACGCCTACAAAATACAAATTTACTCGTACTCTTTGAGTTCTCCAAAACTCACTGAACGCGATGTTCCCGTCCCCTTCCTCGTTCAAGAGTTTATGGAAGCACGTCAGCCAATTTGATGAATATAAATTATTCATATAATTTCATATGTAAAAAAATAAGATTTTAAAATAAAATATGAATAATGATATCATATCCTCACATATTTTCTATCAAATCTTGTATGAATAAGAAATTATGAAAAAGAAAGGAAAGAGGCTAAAAGACAAGGGAATGAAGCAAAGCTACAGTTGCACACATCATATTCATATTCGCAAATGAGGAATACACATGTGGGAATTATGAAAAGAGACAACTAGAGATGAAAAGGAGCATAACTGCATATGTGGAATTTATATACCCAAAAATTACAATCGCATTTGCAAGTCTAACTCATGAAGTCAAGAATGAAAGCAAAAGAGTCATATATGCATGCGTGGAATCTATATATGCAAATGTCACATTTGCATACATGAACCTACATTTAAAAACTAACTTATAAAGTGAAGAGTGAAGCACAAGTGTCATGGTTGCATATATGGAATCTACGTACACAAAAGCTACCATTGCATATATGGGTTTCACATTCGCAAAAGTGGAACATGACCAAAGCTACTTATCTTTTCCTATAAATAGCAATCTCTCTTTTTATGATGAACATCCAATCTTTGTAAGAGAATAACTAGTCTTGGTCTTCTTTTCTTGTAGTAATTTTTTTTTCTTAGTCTTTTGAATATTTTTTTTTATCTTTTCTTACTCCATAATGGAGTAATCTCTTTTCGTTGGGGTAGTTGATGAAGCTTGTTATATTTTATAATACTATCTCGGTTTTTATATATTCTTGACTTGAAACGTTTTATTTACGTTTCATAATGTGCTAGAATGATGGTTTAAAATTACTATTATCACGTCTACATATTTTATCTCTAGGTTATTCATATATTAATTTTGTAATTCTCACAGAGCAAAATTAATATATAATAACTGACGTATAAAATGATAGGGTGAGAATAATTTTTAGTAAACTATTATTTCAAGTCTGTTAACGAGAGGCTGGAGGTCTGGAGACATACTCTAGAGTCTAAGGGTTTCAAGTTGAGCAGGACCAAGACAGAATACTTGGACTGCGGGTTTAGTGGTGTTACCTAGGAGGCGTACGGGGATGTGAGACTTTATACGCAAGTCATTCCTAGGAGAGAGAGTTTTAAGTATTTGGGTTCTATAATTCAGAAGAATAGGGAGATAGATGAGGATGTCACACACCGTATCAGAGCATGGTGGATGAAGTAGAGGCTAGCTTCCGGTGTCTTGTGTGATAAGAATGTGTCGTTGAGACTTAAGGGTAAGTTCTACAAGGTAGTGGTTGGACCGACTATGTTGTATGGGGCAGAGTATTGGCCAGTCAAAAAGTCCCATGTCCAGCAGATGAAAGTAGCGAAAATGAGGATGTTGAGATGTATTTATGGGTATATGATCACGCTCAACTGTGTCTAAGAAAAGACTAAGCGGGCGTTGCAAATATAATCCGGGG
>ML290205.1:43263-67513 GCA_005239495.1 Nicotiana undulata | reverse complement strand
AAGAGTCATTCACGGGAACGGAGTCCCAACACACAAAACGACCGGCTGGGTCGTTACAATAAGCCACCTCTGCAACCTTCTGAAGCACCTCAAAAGGACCAATAAACCGGGAACTCAACATTCCTCTCTTTCCGAAGCTCATAACACCCTTCATGGGTGATACCTTTAGCAGTACCTTATCACCTTCCATAAATGACACATCTTGGACCTTCCGGTCCGCATAACTCTTCTGCTTAGACTGCGCCATGAGAAGTCGCTCCTGAATCAACTTCACCTTCTCCAACGCATCCTGAATCAAATATGTGCCCAATAACTTAGCCTCACCAGGCTCGAACCAACCAACCGGAGATCTACACCTCCTACCATATAAAGCTTCATACGGGGCCATCTGAATACTGGAGTGATAGCTGTTATTATATGCAAACTCCGCTAATGGCAGAAATTGATCCCATGAACCACCAAAATCAATCACACAAGCCCGTAACATATCCTCCAATATCTGAATAGTCTGTTCCGACTGCCCGTCGGTCTGAGGGTGAAATGCAGTGCTCAACTCTACATCAGTACCCATACCTTTCTGTACGGCCCTCCAAAACTGAGATGTGAACTGAGTACCTCTATCAGAAATAATAAAAATGGGAACTCCATGCAATCGGACAATCTCTTTAATGTGAATACAAGCTAACCGCTCTAAAGTATAAGTAGTACTGACAGGAATGAAGTGCACGGACTTGGTCAATCTATCCACAATGACCCAAATAGCATCAAAACCTTTCGAAGTCCGTGGAAGCCCAACTACAAAATCCATAGTGATTCTCTCGCACTTCCACTCTAGAATATCTAACCTCTGAAGTAATCCACCTGGTCTCTGGTTATCATACTTGACCTGCTGGTAGTTGAGACACCGTGCTACATACTCAACAATATCTCTCTTCATCCGCCTCTACCAATAATGCTGTCTCAAATCCTGATACATCTTCGCGGCACCCAGATGAATAGAATACCGCGAGCTTTGAGCCTCTGCTAATATCAACTCTCGAATACCATCCACATTGGGCATGCAAATACGGCCCTGCATCCTCATAACTCCATCATCACCAATAGTCACATCTCTGGCATCTCCCCGACGTACTCTATCCTGAAGAACTAACAAGTGCCGGTCATCATACTGGCGAGCTTTAATCTCATCAAATAAGGAAGACCGGGAAGCCATGCTAGCTACCACCCGTGGAGGGTCTGACAAATCCAATCTCACCAACTGACCCGCTAAAGTATGACATCAAGTGCTAACGGTCGCTCTGCTGCTAAAAGGTAAGCTAGACTCCCCAAACTCTCGGCTCTGCGATTCAAGGCATCAACCACCACATTGGGCTTCCCTAGGTGATACAAAATAGTTAAGTTATAGTCCTTAAGGAGCTCTAACCACCTTCTCTGATGCAAATTCAAGTCCTTCTGCCTCAGCAGATACTGCAAGCTATGATGATCGGTGAAAATTTCACACTGTACCCCATACAAGTAATGGCGCCAGATCTTTAAGGCATGAACAATGGCAGCTAACTCAAGATCGTGCACTGGGTAGTTCTTCTCGTGAACCTTCAATTGTCTAGACACGTAGGAAATCACCCTACCGTCCTGCATCAATACCTCTCCCAAGCCAACTTTATAAGCATCACAATAGGCCGTATAAGAACCCGAACCAGTAGGCAACACTAATACCGGAGCTGTGGTCAATGCTGACTTAAGTTTCTGAAAGCTCTCCTCATACTCGTCAGACCATCTGAATGGAGCACCCTTCTAGGTCAATCTAGTCAATGGTGAAGCAATAGATGAGAACCCTTCTACAAAACGATGGTAATATCCCGCCAAACCAAGGAAACTCTTGATCTCAGTAGCTGAGGACGGTTTGGGCCAACTTTGCACCGCCTCTATCTTCTTCGGATCAACCTGAATACCCTCACTAGACACCACGTGCCCCAAGAAAGCTATTGACCCAAGCCAAAACTCACACTTGGAGAATTTCTCATAAAGCTTCTCCCCCTTCAATATCTGTAACACAATCCTCAAGTGATGAGCATGCTCTTCCTGGCTACGAGAATAAACCAGGATTTCATCAATGAACACAATGACGAACGAATCAAGGTAAGGCTGGAACACACTATTCATCAATTGCATGAACGCGGCTGGGGCATTGGTCAGCCCAAATGACATAACAAGAAATTCATAATGACCGTATCTGGTCCTGAAATCCGTCTTCGGAATATCAGAATCCTGAATCTTCAACTAATGATACCCCGACCTCAAGTCGATCTTGGAGAATACCTTAGCTCCCTGAAGCTGATCAAATAAGTCATCAATACGAGGCAAATGATACCGATTCTTTACTGTAACCTTATTCAGCTGCCTGTAATCAATACACATGCGCATCGAACCATCCTTTTTTTCACAAACAACATCGGCGCACCCCAAGGCGACACACTAGGCCGAATGAACCCCTTATCTAAGAGTTCCTGAAGTTGCTCCTTCAATTCTTTAACCTATGTTGGGGCCATGCGGTAAGGTGGAATAGAATTAGGCTGAGTATCTGGCACCAGGTCAATACCAAAATCAATATTCCTGTCAGGTGGCACGCTTGGAAGGTCTGCAGGAAATACATCCGAAAAATCACGGACTACAGGAACAGAATCAACAGATGGAGTCTCACTGCTAACATTCCTCACAAACACAAGATAGGATTCACACCCTTTCCCAACCATACGTTGAACCTTTAAGTAAGAATCACTCTGCTAGGTACATGCTCTATAGACCCCATCCACTCAACTCTCGAAACTCCGGGCATAACTAAGGTAACGGTCTTAGAGTGACAATAAAGAATTGCATGACATGGGTATAACCAATCCATGCCTAGAATTACATCAAAACCGACCATACTGAGTCACGTCAGGTCCACTCGGGTCTACAGACCCCCAAAAGATATAAGACATGACCGGTACACACGGTCCAGAATAATAGTATCGCCCACCGGAGTCAAAACATGAACAGAAGTAACTAGAGACTCATAGGGCATATTCAAAAAATGAGAAAAATAGGATGAGACATAAGAGTACGTGGAACCAAGGTCAAATAAAGCCAAAGCATCACCGTGACAAACTGAAATAGTACGTGTAATCACTGCATCGGATACCATAGCATCAGGCCTAACCGGAAGTGCATAAATACGTGGATGGCCTCCACTTGCTCGACCTCCCCTTCTAGGACGGCCTCTAGCTGCCTGACCGCCACCTCTAGCGGCCTAGGTAGGTGGTGAAGTGACTGAGGTAGAAGCCGAGGGCTGGACCCTCTGCTGGGATGAACTACTAGGATGACAGGGACACTGTCTCCACCCATGTTCGAACTCTCCACACTCATAACAACTACCTGAAGCCGGAGATAAAAAATGACGAGAACCTCTGTCACCCTGATGACCACCAGATAAAACATGCATAGAAAAGCCCTGATAAGATGATGCCCGAGCGGAGCTCTGAGCTGGGAGGGCACTAAAAGAGGAACGTCCCTGATGAGAATTGCGAGGACCCTGCCCCGAGGTACACCACTGTAAGCTGGGCGAACTGGCTGTGGAGGTCTAAATGGACGACCTCTATTGTGCTGAAACTGTCCTCTAGAAGGGGCACCACTGAAGTTACTTGATCCCCAAGGCCTCTTGACCTCCCTCTCCTCACGATCCTGCCTACGAACTGACTAAATGTCCCAAGCAATGTCAACAACCTGCTCAAATGTAGCTCTAGACACTCTCTCTCTGGTCATCATGATCCGAAGCTGATAAGTAAGACCATCTAAAAACCTCCTAATCCTCTCCCTGTCAGTAGGGACAATATTAGAAGCATGTCTAGCCAACTCAGAAAACCTCATCTCGTACTGAGTAACTGACAACTCTCCCTGGCGCAACTGCTCAAACTGCCTGCATTGCTCCTCTCTGTGGGACTGAGGAACGCACTTCTCTAAAAAGATCGTGGAGAACTGCTGTAAGGTGAGAGGTGCTGAACCAACTGGCCTACACCTCTCGATTGACTCCCACCAAGTAAAAGCAGCACCAACAAACTGAAATGTAGCAAACGAGACCCCACTGGTCTCCAAAATACCCTCAATGCGTAGTATCCTCTGGAATTTATCCAGAAAACCTTGGGCATCCTCACCCTCTGTGCTGTTGAAAGTCCGAAGATTAAGTCTGATGAACCTCTCCAGCCTACACTGCTCATCCTCGGGCATAGCTGGAACCATATAGTCCTGATATGGGGCAACTGGTTGAGCTAGGGCTGCTCCCGGTATCTGAATACCCCGTACAGCCTGCTCAGGTGTCCGGGCAGCTGGAGTCTGATTTCCTCCTCCGGCCTGAGCTGCAGTGGCAGTATTGAACATAGAAACTGCCTGAGCTAAACTGGAACACACCATGAATATCTGAGCCAGAGTCTCCTGAAGACCCGAAATAATAATAGGCACAGCCGGTGCTTGAGCCTGTCCCGCTGGAGCACCATCGGCGGGAACCTGATCCTGAATGATAGGGAGATCCTGTGGTACTACCCCGGCTGCTGCCTGGGCTGGTCCCCTACCTCTACCACGGCCTCGACCCCTTGTGGGTCTAGCTGGTGTCTGGTCACCCTGATCGGTATTGCGTGTCCTCATCATCTGTGAGAGAATGAAATAACATAAGTTTAGATTTGAAGAATCAATAGATTGGCACAAAAGAGTTCAAGAAATTGAGATTTTTCCTAAGAGTTCAGCAGCCTCTCGAAGATAAGTACAGACGTCTCCATACCGACCCGCAAGACTCTACTGAACCTATTCATGACCGTTGAGTCCTATGTAACCTAATGCTCTGATACCAACTTGTCACGACCCCAAATCCTAACAGGCTGTGATGACGCCTATCGTGGAACTAGGCTAGCCAACCATCACTTTACTATGCATTGGTTCTTTTATAATAGTTCTCAATACAATGATAGGCAGCAAGCATAGCAATAAAAAAATTATTTAAATCTTAACGCCCCAATAATAGTCTAAACAAAAACCTAAACAAAACCTTCCAAGACTGGAGTCAATGATCATGAGCATCTAAAAATAAATAAATCTAACTCTGCTAATGTCATAATAAATGTCTATGAATCAATTTCTAATACTAATCAAGGAAGGGAAATGGAGAAGTTGTGGACGCTGGACAACTACCTCTAAATCCCGTAAAGTTGCTGCAAACAATCATAAACGGCTACCGCTCCAAATCAGTACCTGAATCTGTGCACAGAGACACATGGAGTCTTTATGAGTACGCGAACTCAGTAGTAATGAAAATAAATCACAGTCTGAGAATTATAAAACACACAGTACAGATATACCAATTCACAAAAGCCAGTAAAACACCAAGTCACCAGATAGTATTCATCAAATACATGAGTTCAAATATCAATTTCCAGAAACCCTTTGAAACCAGTGTAATATCAGTATATCTCAGTAAAATTCTCAGTAAAAAAAAACAATTTGATAACGAAGTAAATCATAGTTCGAAAACTCAGTAAAAATCTTCATAAAACTGCCCCTCGGGCCATAATCATTTCTCGTAACAATTTCTTTATCAGGCACTCTTACAATCACTCAGTAACAGCCCCGCGGGCAGTAATCATCACTCAGTATCAGCCTCGCGGGCAATAATCATCACTCAATAGGTACCTGTGCTCACTGGGGGTGTGTACAGACTCCGGAGGGGCTCCTACAGTCCAAGCGCTATAACAACATAAGGCCTGAAAGCCTCCTCACAATATAGTCCTGAAAGCCTCCCTCATATAAGGCCTGAAAGCCTCCTCACAATATAGGCCTAAAAGCCTCCCTCATATAAGGCCTGAAAGCCTCCTCACAATATAGGCCTGAAAGCCTCTCTCATATAAGGCCTGAAAACATCCTCACAATATAGTCCTGAAAGCCTCCCTCATATAAGGCCTGAAAGCCTCCTCACAATATAGGCATGAAAGCCTCACTCAGTCAGACACTATCAATTTTCCCTTAGGCCTTAAATATACCGGGTTCTCCACCCAAAACAGTGTTTCATTTTTCAATAAATAGTATCAAAATACTCAGAGTGTCAAAACAATTATCAAGAAAAGTCTGAGTGAAAATAATAACGTATCAGTGAGGAAAATAGTAAAACATCCCCCGAGGGGTAAACAAATCGGTACTAGGCCCTAAACATGGCTTACAGCCCAAAACATATCAAATATATATCGATACTAATAAGCATAGGCTTTAAAGTCGATTCCGCAACTCAATAGATGCCTAAATAGGGAATATATTTCCAAAGTTCCAACCTTTGCATTCAAAAACCCGTGAAAGGGTGCAGAGTCCGGGTTTCATACCCTCAGGACAGGATTTAAAGACATTACTTACCTCAAAACTAGCCCGGAAACTATTCCGCAATGCGCTTGCCTCTCGAATCAACTTTCGAAGGCTCCAAATCTACCAAGTTCATATTTTTATCATCAAATTATGCTCAAGGAATAAATTCCAATTGAAAAATATTGAACTTAGCTCAAAAAACTGAATTCGGTAAAAACTCGACCCCCAGGCCCGCATCCCGAAACTCAAAATTTTTTATACCAAAATCAGAGTTTGTTTGACCCCTCAAATCGACCCCTAAAGGTCTCATAATCTCAAGCCCTAAACCCACATTTTTCTACTAATTTTTCATGATTGTAACACTGAGATTATGTTCCTTAATCACCTATAAACGCGTTTTAATGTCCAAAATACTTACCTCTATGAAGAACACTGATTTTCCCTCTTCAAAATCGCCTCCAAGCTCTTTTCCCGTTCAAAAATGGTGTTAAAAGGTTTAATGGTCGCGGAGGATTTTAATTTATACTTTCTGCCCAGGGGTTCCGCACCTGCGGTCCCACTAACCGCACCTCTGACCTTCTCCGAATCTGCGGTGCCTTGTCCGCTCCTACGGTCAATCTTCCGCAGGTGCGGAAATCACTGTGATTCCACACCAGCTGCTTTTTGCTGCAATTTCCAACTTCGAACTTTCCGTTAACCATTTGAAATCAATCCCGAGCCCCTCGGGACCCCAACCAAACATACTAACACGTCACATATGATCATTAAACTTATTTGCACTCTCAAAACACTAAAATTAACATCAAAACACTAAATGTACATCGGATTCAAGCCTAAGAACTTTGATATTTCTAAAATCCAATAACGATGCTCAAACTATCCAAAACAACTCCGATTGACCTGAAATTTTGCAGACATATCCAAAATGACATTACAAACATGCTCCAACTGTCGTAATTCCATTACGACCCCGATAGCCTATTTTCCACAGCCGACCGGAAATCGCCAAAAACTAACTTTCGCCAATTCAAGCTTAATTCTACACCGGACATCACAAAATTATTCTGAACACACTCCTAAGTCCCAAATCACCTAACAAAGCTATCTGAGCCATAAAATTCGCATTCCGAAGTCGTTTACCAATAAATCAACTCTCAGTTGACTTTTTTAACTTCAAGGCACATTGTAAAGACTAAATGGCCAAACTCTCACTACAACCATTTCGATTTCAAGCCTATTAACACTAACACATCAATAACGGTATAATCAATCTATAACAAGTTAAATGCAGTAATTATAATGCAGGCTCTACGTAACGACAGACCGGGTCGTTACAACCCGCTTGGTCTAAACTCGAGGTTCGGACCAAAACTCGTTTACCTAATCTCCCCCGAGCCCGAATATACAATTGGTATTGGAATCCGACCACAATTCGAGGTCCAATTCCACATATATTGAAATTCCAATGTTCTACCCAAAATTCCAATTTTTACCATGAAAACTCTAGATTCTAAGTTGAAATCTTGTTAAAAGTTGTTAAGGAATGAAAGGAATTAGTTAAAGATCACTTACCAATGATTTGGAGAAGTTTGGGTCTTTGAAAAATTACCTATGGAAGTTTAGGGTTTGAGAGAATTAAAAAATGGGTGAAAATCACGTTTAAAATCTCATTTAATAGGTTGCAAATGTCGCATTTGCGACCCAGAGTTCGCATTTGCGATATCTGGCATCAACATTTTTTTTGGCGACACTAAAATGGGCATAACATTCTCATACGATGTCCAAATTCGATGATTCTTTTTCCTATGGCTCCGTAATTACGATATGGATCTAGTGATTCAATAAAAACTAAATTTGGAGCTAATTTGCTTAGTGTGGTGTCATTTATTCTTGAAGAAACGACAATGAAGCATAAAAACAAGCGCAACATAGCCTAAACCAATCTGAAACTCACCCAAGCCCTCGAGGCTCTAAACCAAACATGAACGCAAGTCTAAAAATATCATATGGACTTACTCGTGCGATCAAATCATCAAAATAACATCAAAACTTTAAATTTAACCTCAAAAATCATGATTTTCTCAAGAACACTTAATTTTTTAATTTTTCAATCGGACGTCCGAATCATGTCAAATCAATTCCGATTCTCACCAAATTTCACATATAGGACTTAAATATCATAACAAACTTGTTCCGCGCTCCAAAACTAAAATACGAGACCGATACCAATAATTTCATATTTTATTTCATTTATGTATTTCTTGTAATAACTAGCAAGACAATTTTCTTCAAAAATTGTTTCCTAGGGCTAGGGACCTCGGATTTCAGTTCCGGGCATACGCCCAAGTCCCATATTTTAGTGCTATTTCGAAATCGTCGGAACACAAATCCGGGTCCGTTTACTAAAAATATTGACCAAAGTTAACTAAAATTGAATTTTAAATTCGAAAAATTACTATTTCTCATATTTTCACATAAAAGCTTCCCGATTTCACGCCTGGACTGTGCACACAAATCGAGATAATTAAAATTAGTCTTTTTAAGGCTAATAATCCTGGAGCGGAGTCTTAATCCACCAAGATGAGCCCTTTTGGGTCATCACAATCTCCCCCTCTTAAACAAATGTTCGTCCTCGAACGGACATTGAAAATTACTTGGTTTGGTAAATAATTTTGGAGTTAAGTACTCTGCATATTTGTCTCGGACTCCCAAGTAGTTTTTTCAATGGCTGATCTCTCTACTGCACCCGAACCGAAGGAAAATTCCTATATTTTTGGGAAACAATAATGAAGAGGGAATGTTATTCACCCGTTGGAAAAATATTGGATAATCGCTTAGAAATCATCGTTTGAGGACCGTTATACTTATCATTTTGAAAGTGTGAAAGAAGGTCAAGAAGAGTCCACTCCGAGGGAAAAGTGGGGTTTGCTCTGAGGAATTCAAGGATTGAACATCCGCCAACCGGCTCCACAAGTATTTGTGATACCAAGAAAATGAGGACTTAGAGTCAGCCGGTGTAATTAAAAGTATGGTTGAACTTGATCCTAGTCGGGGAAAAATAAAGTATACCAAAATTCTGGGAAGAATTGAATCTCGAAGGTTTGACAGCCTTTGTTCATGCATCAAAATTTGGAGGCACTATCTCTATGGTGTGTCGTGTGAGATCTTCACAGACTATCACGGTCTCCAGTACTTGTTCGAGCAAAAGGACCTTAATTTGAGACATAGGTGGTGGTTGGAGTTATTGAAAGATTACGACGTCACGTTCCAAGATTTCTCAACATTAGACCTGTGTGGTGATATGGAAAATTTAACTTTACGAGTCAAAAAGAGATTACGAGGAGGAGAAACAAAAGTCACACCTTAATAATTTGAAAGGGATAATAGGGAAAATAACATTTCTCACATGAATCCGAGAAGTGCAAAGTGGGGAAATTAGAGTTCTGCTTGATCATCAACCTATCATTCCCACTTTTGGTGGTCACAAGCTTGATTACAATTTAGGTGACCAATATCTATTTCCCAAGCGACGAGACAAATGGTAAAAATTAATCCAGGTCGTGCCATGTCGTTAAATATGGCGCTTGATGATAGCAATCTGTTATCTCTCATTAATTAGTCATTCTAACAATTAGAATTGTTAAGTGTAAGGATTATTTTATCATTATTTCCTTATAATTCTATTATTATTGTTATCCTTATTATTATTATAAAATATTTTATTATAAATATTGTTTTATTCTTATTTAATTTTTTTTGAATTGGAGTTTGTATTTGCGAACTCTGGTACGCATTTGCGAAAGGGGGCAGTTCCGGGGAGGGGTTCGCATTTGCGAACTGGGTGTCGTAAATGCGACACCTGAGGCTTAAAAGGGGTTTTGACAGTTCATTTCACCAAACAACTATAAATTCACTTTTGAGACCCAAAGAAGCGGACGATTGAGTTCTCCCAACCTTCCAAATCTCATGTTTTTACTTCTAAGCGCAAATAATCAGGTATAATCGCTAAATCCTTGCATCCCCTTCTTCTTTTTAAATTTTTTTCTTTAAACCTAGGGCTTGAAATAAATTCAACTTTTCTATGCACAAAATGTTAGAAATCACTAATTTCATGTTGTCATTTTCTGGGTGAGGTTGGTTGAGAGTTTTAGTCCAACAATGTGTTAGGAATTCGGGAAAATATGAGTGCCCTTGATTATTAGAAATAGGGGGAAATATCGTGCCTAAATTTCAAAGTTTCTTTGCATTTCATAGTTGTATGTGATGTTTATTGCATGATTTTTGTGTTTAAAGACCATTTGGGGTGTATTGGGGGTGTTTAGAAGTGATTTCATGGAAGAAATTTCAAAACTTAGGGATTGTTCTAGGGCTGGGAACGACGGGTTGGCAATTGCGAAGAATGGCTCGCAATTGCGATCCAGGGCCACTTCGCATTTGCGAAGAAATAGTCGCAAATGCGACTTCTGAAGGGGGACTGAGAACTTTGCATTTGCGATGGAAATGTCTTAAATGCGACATTAGAGAGCTCATCTGCGTATTTTGAAATTTTTGAAAACTTTTCTAAGTATGGTTTCAACTGTCCAATCACTCTTTTGATATCCAAGATCAATTTTGCAACAATTTCATAGTTATACTCCGTGTCTTCAATGATTTACTTTGCAGGCTCATATATTGAGAATGAGTTCCAACTCCATTGAATCCTTGCCCGGAAGTCCCATGGAACTTGAGGACAACGCGGGTGCCAGGAACGATATTACAATGAGCTAATCACAAAGAAGATGCTCCCGGAAAGTGGAATTGAGATGGATAAAGTTGAGAAACGTCTGCCTAAGTTCTACCGGAAGCTTGTTGCTATGGGCTGAATTTGTTTCGCCCCTCCGCCTTGCAGGGCAAACGAGCAGTGGGTGAGGTAGTTCTATGTGAATCTCTCTGCCATAAACATGAAAGAGCCGAAGATGAGGATTCGAGGAAATATGGTACATTTCAGGGCAGAAGCTGTGAACAATATCTACCACCTCCCTGACCACGACATGGATCCGTTCCGAGAGAAGGATAAGCTTCCAGGGGATCGGTTGGCTTCCAAGATTTGCCCGGGTGTGGATGTTCCTTGGGCATTGGATAAGAAATCAATCACCTCCCAAAAGTTCACCGCTGAAGCCAAGATATGGCTAGCTATTGTGTGCATCCGTGTCTCTCCAGCGTCCAACATCTGGAATGTGCCCATACTGAGAGCACTGATGGTAGCATGTATCCTTGACGACATTCCTATCAATGTTAGCGAAATCTTCGTCAGTGAGCTAAAGGAGTACCTTCGCCTGGGTGGTACGTCACTTTTATTCCCATCTCTTATTACTGAGTTGTGCCAGGTGGCTAGGATGGAGGAGGATCCAGGGGACAACTGGGTAGAGCCGGGTAAGCCTATCCACCCCTTGAAGAAGAGATGAGAGGGTGGAGATGTCAAGAGGAAGAAGAGAAAAGTGGGATTGCCTCCTCAGGATGAGCAGGTTAGTCAGCCTTCTCCCTCCACCGGTGGCCCATTTGCTTCACTTTCTGAGGAGATAAGGCAGATTCGCGAGCTGGTATCTCGACTTCCACAGGGACCGGGGGAAACATCTGAGGGACCCTCTGCATATGTTTCACAGAAAGACTTCAAGAAATACCTAGGATCAGAAGAAACATGGGGCTCATTTGAAGCAGCTGGAGAAGGAGTACGCAGATTTGGCCAAGACACATGGTAGCTTGAGTACTTCCCATTCCGAACTAGCAAGTGCACACTCCCGTATGAAGAAAAGGGAGAAGAAGAGAAATAAGTTCTTCATTCACATGTGGAAGGGTGTGAAGGGGTTGTTTAAGCCTCAGGAGCCATTGCCATCGACTGAGCCGGAGGAAGAGGATGATGTTCCAGCTCCCTGGTCCGAGAAGGAGAGAGAGGAGGGAGTGGCAAAGTATGACAACGAGGGGAGTACATGATGCAGTATTCAGGGGGGGCACCGTCCATCATTTTCACTTTATTTGTTAGATTTCAGGTTAAGGTGGCCTCTTTGAATATCTGTTATTTGGGATGTAACTATTTCTTTACTTTCTTGTAGATTGGCGTTGGGATTTGGTTCTTGTGTTCCTGTGACAACTTAGTTTGAGTTTTATCTTTTAGGTGAATTGGTATCCTGTTTGTCATGTTACTTATTATATTTCTGTTATGTGACACTACCTGGTTCTCGTGTGGATGGTTATGTTGAAATTATGCAGGGTATGTTTTATTTTGAGCGGTGATATCCTTGATAACCGGTTGATCTTTTCTCTTTGTTTTACCTCTCCTTGATGATAGATAGCTTTGTGGATTTCTTTTAGAGAATTGATCTTGTAGTATGGGTATAATTTTGTTAATTTAGAAGGAATGGAAGGTTTAAATTGAGGTTGTGCCCATAGGCTGACTTGGTGGCTTATTTTGTGCCAACATGATTTACTTCTGTATATGATTTTTATTTTGAAAGAAAAGAAATGGTTGAAGCATGGGTTATCATCACACAATATCCCGTATGAATTCTTGCTCTTATATTCACAAAATAGTTTCTCAGGTTATATGTGGTTCCCTTTTGAGATTCACTGATTCCAATTAGGCCTTGAGTTTTGTTTTCCACTTGAGTTTTCATGTGCCATGAGTGGGGTTATTTATTGGAAGTTTTCTTGCATCTTCTGTGGTATAGGACTAGTGATGCGGGAGAACCTGATATGTTGGTCCACGGAAGAAAAGCGCGTATTCCCGCCATTTACGAGAAAGTAGAAGAGTTCTATCAGTATTGGAGATACACACGATAGAGTAGAAGAGAATAAAATAGAGTGTGTTCCTAACTTGATAGCCTCTGAGAAATAAGTACAGACGTCTCCTTATCGATCCTTCAGACTCTATTAAGCTTGTTCGTGAATTGTGTGACCTAATAAACCAAGGGCTCTGAAACCAACTAGTCACGACCCAAATTCCTAACCCTCGGAATCGTGATGGCGCCTAACACTACTCTTGCTAGGCAAGCCAATGTTAGAATTTACTTAGTTAATTTCCATTAAAATCCGTTCAACCATAACAAAACAATTCAAAACAAACTAAGCTTTATTACTGCCATTGCATAATTTCACAAATAAAATAATAAATGAATAACCAAACCGGGCCTCTAACTAAATAACTAATCATAAGACTATCCCATGGTTTGGTGTCACAATTCACGAACTACTAAGAATGCTACAAATAATGGGCTGAAGGAATTGTATATCTTTTTTGAAAGAAGTAAAACAGTGTCTAAAAATAAGAGAAACTCCAAGAATCTGCGGACGCCAGTAGATCTACCTTGAGTCTCCGAATGATGAGAACATCTACTAAAATCTCCTAACTCTGACCGGTACCTGGATCTGCACAAACGAGTACAGAGTATAGTATCAGTACAACCGACCCCATGTACTGAGTAAGTGTCGAGCCTAACCTCGACGAAGTAGTGACGTGGCTAAGGCGGGTAAATGTAACTTAACCTGTAACAATATACATATAGCAAAACAAAGACAAAAATACAAATCTAAACAAACAAGAACAATAAACCTGTATCAATAAATGAAATAATTTAGTTGCCTTTTTCCAGGCCTCAACTATAACCAAAATCTCACATAAATTTCCAGAATCTCTAAAGTTTTGATTTTTAAAATAAAAGTAAGTGTAAAATACGTAAAATAGTAAAGTAAAACAATAATTTTTTAAATCTTTGTTTTCTTTGAAATTCAGTAAAATATCAGTGTCCTCCCTTATTGATCCTTGTTGCAGCGTGCAACCCGCTCCCACCTGTCCACCCTTATTGCTCCTCCCTATATATATATCACCCTTATTACTCATATTGCGGTGTGCAACCCAATCCCACCTGTCCACCCTTATCACTCCTGGTTGCGGCGTGCAACCCGCTCCCACAAGACATATCATCAATTCATTTATTGATGAAAATTTTCACAATTAAGGCCAAGCCTTTAACAACACTTCTTACCGCAACAATTGTAAACAGAAAATAATATAACTCATAAGCTGTATCCAATATCATTTCATAATGAAACCAACCAGAATGTATATGTAAATACCGTAATGCTGTCATCCAGCTCAATCTTTATGTACCATAAAAAAATCAAAGGGACACCCAACACTTTTAACACACTTGCATCAATACTTGGAAATAATCTAATGATCCCAAATAGCCATGTAAACCTCAATGTTCATAAAACAGTTAAGCCAGGAAACAATTAATTGGAAACGGGGAAGGGGTCATGTTAAACATATAATTTGGTAGTTCATAGGTGCTCGTCACCTCACCTATACACCACACACATGAAAATTCACATAGCAATAAAGTTGGGGATTCCTATTCCCTCAAGTCAAGGTTAAACCAAACACTTACCTCGATGTCTCAAGCAAATCACTGCTCTAACACAACTTTTCCTTTAGGATTTGCCTGTATTCCGCTCAAATCTATTTACAATTGGTTCACCATCATCAATTATTGCTTAAAGGAATTAACTTTATGGAAAAACAATGATGTTCCTAAGTTTTCCTATCCAAATTAAAAAAATCGACCCCAGACCCGCTTGGTCTAAACTCGAGGTTCAGACCAAAACCCGTTTACCCAATCTCCCCCAAGCCCGGATATACAATTGGTATTGGAATCCGACCTCAATCCGAGGTCCAATTCACTAAATTTTGAAATTCCTAAGTTCTACCCAAAATCCCAATTTTTCACCTTGAAAACTCTTGATTCTAAGTTGAAATCTTGTTAAAAGTTGTTAAGGAATGAAAGGAATTAGTTAAAGATCACTTACCAATGATTTGGAGAAGTTTAGGTCTTTGAAAAATCGCCTATGGAGGTTTAGGGTTTGAGAGAATTGAAAAATGGGTGAAAATCCCGTCTAAAATCTCATTTAATAGGTTGCATATGTCGCATTTGCGACCCGGAGTTCGCATTTGCGACATCTGGCATCAACAATTTTTTCCCGAGACTAAAATGGGCATAACTTCCTCATACGATGTTCAAATTCGATGATTCTTTTTCTTATGACTCCGTAATTACGATACAAATCTAATGGTTCAATAAATACTAAATTCGGAGCTCATTTTCTTACTGTGATATCATTTATACTTGAAGAAACGACGACGAAGCATAAAAAACAAGCGCAACATAGCCTAAACCAATCCGAAACTCACCCAAGCCCTCGAGGCTCCAAAACATGCACGCAAGTCTAAAAATATCATACGGACTTGTTCGTACGATCAAATCATCAAAATAAAATCAACAAATTTGACCTCAAAACTCATGATTTTCTCAAGAACACTTAAATTTTCTAAATTTTCAACCGGACGTCCAAATCATGTCAAATCAATTCCGATTCTCACCAAATTTCACAGATAGGACTTAAATATCATAACAAAATTGTTCCGGGATCCAGAACTAAAATACGGATCCGATACCAATAATTTCATATTTTATTTCATTTATGTATTTATTGTAATAACCAGCAAGACAATTTTCTTCAAAAATTATTTCCTAGGGCTAGGGACCTCAGATTTCAATTCTGGGCATACTCCCAAGTCCCATATTTTAGTGCGGACCTCCCGGGATTGTCGGAATACAGATACAGTCTGTTTACCAAAGTCAACTAAAACTAAATTTTAAATTCTAAAAATTACTATTTCTTATATTTTCACATAAAAGCTTTCCGATTTTACACCCCGACTGCGTACGCAAATCGAGGTAATTAGAATTAGTCTTTTAAGGCTAATAAACCTGGAACATAGTCTTAATCCATAAGATGACCCCTTTTGGGTCATCACACGTAGTCTCGTGCAAATGGAAGGCAGAGCTGAGCCTTATGCAAGTAAGGAGGAAGGGCTTAGCCTCATGAAAGATTTGAGATAGTGCTCAGTCTCATGAAAATAGAATGCAGAGCTTAGTCTTATCAAAATAAAGAGGCATGGCTTAGCCTCATGCAAGATTTGAGATAATGCTTAGTCTCATGCAGATGGAAGGCAGAGCTTAGCCTTATGCAAATTAATAGGCAGGTCTTAGCCTCATGCAATATTTGAGACAATGCTTAGTCTAATGCAAATGAAAGACAAAGCTTAGCCTTATGCAAGTGAAGAGGTAGGGCTTAGCCTCATGCAAGATTTGAGACCGTGTTTAGTCATATACAAGTGGAAGCCAATGCTTAGCCTTATGCAAATAAAGAGGCAGGGCGTAGCCTCATGCAAGATTTGAGATAGTGCTTAGTATCATGCAAGTGGAAGGCAATGCTTAGCCTTATGCAAATGAGGAGGCAGGACTTAGCCTCATGCAGTATTTGAGACACTACTTATTATCATACAAATGGACAAGTAGTAATTAAGGGCGGAGTATTCCTTAGCTGGAGATATATTCGCGTCCGGCAGCTTTGTCGTTACAAAGATAGTGATTTTCAGGTGTGTGCGTACTTGTGGTTATTCCTTGTTCCTGCATCCAAAGAAATATTGTGAGTTTTGCGGGGGAGGTTGGTTCGTGCCTTTTCTGCTTTCTTTGCTCTGCTCCGTACTAGAGTCCTGCTCGATTCGCCATGGGTAGCATTTGGCTAAAATATAAAGTTTTCAAAAGTATGTATGCATAGTTATTTGAAACATAGTAATATGCGATTTAAAATTGATCAGATGAACCAGTGATTGTGACATTATTAGAGACATGCGACATTCATGACATAGAATTTTGAGGGTCCGCTTCAAAATTCTTCCCCTATTATCTAGACGAATTTCTGGCTATTTCGGGTATAGTGTCGTTGGCTAAACTTGCTTCGGAATTTTGAGGGTCCTCCTCAAAATTCTGCCCCAGTTTCTGATTATGAGGAAAATGGAAATCTTATTGAATTGTGACCGAACTCACAGGGTTTCCTACGTATCCCCTCTTAAACGGGAATCAGGTCAAGCGTATTTCAATTACATCATATGAAGAAACGCAAATAGCTTACACATAGTATCTTTTGATTGCGTCTGAATTGATAGGCTTTGGCCAAATTTCTCTGTCCATCTCTGGGAGTATGAGTGCTCCTCTGATTAGTACCCTATGAACCATATAAGGGCCTTGCCAGTTGGGTGAGAATTTCCCTTTGGATTCATCTTGATGTGGAAAAATCCGTTTCAGCACCAGCTGCCCCGGTGTGAACTATCTAGGTTTGACCCTTTTGTTAAAAGCTCTAGACATTCTATTCTGATAAAGCTGACCATGACACACTGCATTCATTCTTTTCCCATCAATGAGAGCTAATTGCTCATAGCGGCTTGTAACGAACTCACTGGTCGTTTTGAGAATGTAAACTCCGTTCGGTGGCGTAAGGTCTTGAACAGCTTCGCATTGTGTATATCGACCTGCGTTCATGGTTGGGTTCAATTACCGGATGGTCCAAAGTCAAATTGGAAGAGGGATTTTAATTTTTGAAGCTTAAGCGATGAGGTTTGATCGGAGGTTTGACTTTTGTGTAAACGGTCTCGGAATGAGTTTTGGGTGATGTCAACAAGTTCATTTGTGTAAACGGTCTCGGAATGAGTTTCGGGTGATGTCAACAGCTTCGTATGGAGATTTAATCGTTAGGCGCGCGTCCGGAATTGATTTTTGAGGCCCGTAGAGCAATTTGAGGTAATTCGGCGAAAGTTGAAAAATGGAGAAATTTGACCACAATTGACTTTTTGGGATATCGGGGTTGGAATGGAGTTCCAGAAGTTGGAATAGGTTTGTAGAATCATTTGTGACGTGTGCGCAAAATTTAAGGTCATTCGGACGTGGTTTGGTTGGTTTCGGCATTGTGTTTTGGGTTGAAGAAAATGTTCGTTTTTGAAGAAAATTCTCAAAAAGAAATTTCATGATTTGAGGGACGAAATTGTATCGGAATTTGGTAATTTTTGTATGGTTGAACTCATATTGAAATGGGTACTCGGATTTTTGTAAAATTTGACAGGTTACAAGGTGCGGGCCTGGGGGTCGATTTTTAGATTTTTGTAAAGATCGAAACTTTATTACCCGAAATAGTTTCTTATAAGTTTTATGTGTGTTTTGAAGTTGTTCTAGTTGGATTTGAGCCGTCCGGAGGTATTTTCACCCGAGAAGTCCATTTTAGAGTACTGGACTATCGTCTTCGAGGTAAGTATCTTTCCTAACCTTGTGTGGGGGAACTACCCCTTAGGATTTGAGTCTTCTATGTTGACTGTAGCCCGTGTACGCGAGGTGACGAGTGCGTACTCGGACTTGTTTGTATGTAGTTGGCCTTTTAGAGTTCTTAAGTCATTATATTCCCCGTGTATGAAGTTGTAATGGTTATGACTTAGTTCATGATTTCTAGTTTCATTTCTCCCTGCTTGATTTAGAATTACTTGCTTTCAGATTTTCCTTTGTTGTCTATTTGGTATTAATTGACTTAATTGAAGAATTTACCTCTCCTATCATCATGCTATGATTTTCTTCATAAACTGCCTATTTAACAAAAAAATTAGTAATATCTCGCCTTATAATTGTTTAGTAATAATATGAGTTAGGATTGTCTTTAGCTACTTACCTTATTTGGATTGTGGAAAATCTCTCATAACTATTCAACCTTAAAAAGGAAATTTAGATAACTTACCCCCTTAGTCGAATGGCTTGTACTTGGAATCTCTTGACTTGTGATGACATCTTATTGTGGACTTGAATACTGTGAATTCGTTGTTACGTCGCATCTCTCCCCGGTTAAGCTATTTTCTTTACGCCTATTATTTCCTTTCAGTGGTTATCCCTTGTGATTGAGTTATACCGTTCTAGTGATTTAAGTTCTTGTTTTGATTTGCTCGTCGTACATTGCATTTCTATCTTTTGCTGCCTTATGATTGTTGTGGCAATGTACGATGTCTCTGTCGTGTTATGGTTGTTATCTCTGTTGATTGCATCGCATATTTAAATAGGGGACTACGAACGTATTCCGGGAGATCCCCCATGTACTGCATATTTACTTTGGGGACTACACACGTATTCTAGGAGATCCCCCCAGCACTGCATATTTACTTTTGGGGACTATAGACGTATTTTGGGAGATCCCCCCAGCACTGCATATTTACTTTTGGGGACTACGGACGTATTCTAGGAGATCCCCCCTGTATTGTATGACGAATTTTGAACTACGGACGGACTTCCGGTAGATTTATCTTGAGGAAATTATGATCGAAAGATAATTATTGGAAAAGTATAGCTGAAAAGCATTTTCCTTGAAGAAAACTATGTTTGAAAGACTGTTATTTCGAAAGGTATATTTGAAAAGTATTTATCTTGCAGAAAACTATGTTTGAAAGACATTTATTGGAAAAGTATAGCTGAAAAGCATTTTCCTTGAAGAAAACTATGTTTGAAAGACTGTTATTTCGAAAGGTATATTTGAAAAGCATTTATCTTGAAGAAAACCATATTTGAAAGAGTGTTATTTCGAAAGGTATATTTGAAAAGTATTTATCTTGCAGAAAACTATGTTTGAAAGACATTTATTGGAAAAGTATATCTGAAAGGCATTTATCTTGAAGGAATGATATTTGAAGAGTATCTATATATATATATATATATATATATATATATATTCGGAGGAAGTATATCTCAAGGGAACTTTCTATTGAAATGATTATATTATTAAGCTTTCAATATAAACTTGCGCGGTGAAAGTCTACACTCGAAGTTTTGACCAATTATTTGGGGTTGTTGGATAAGGCCTGATGTGGAAAAACTATTGAAGTGCCGAATTACTACTTGTTCTCACCGTATTGTGGTTTTCAGTTTGTGTTCCCGTCCATTCTTCTGGGTATTAGTATGATATTTCGTTGTTACTGCTGTTTTTCCTTCCACTTTGTACTTGTTATGTGTTAATTATATTGTGTAGTCATTAGATAGATGCCATATTCTATTATTCCTATATTTATACCTGCTTAGTTTACCAGACCAGTGGGTGTCTCGACTAGTCCTCGTCACTACTTCACCGAGGTTAGTCTTGATACTTACTGGGCACCGCTGTGGTGTGCTCATACTACTCTTCTGCACATTTTTGTGCAGATTCTAGATTTTACATAGCCGGTCGATCGATTGTTAGCAGCGCGGTTGCTGCTGTGGAGACTCAAGGTAAAACCGCTTCAGCGTTCGCGATTTTCGGAGTGTCTTATTTTCTCTATTCGCATTGTTGTACTTATTTCCAAATAATGGTATTTTAGGAGTTTTAATGTAAATTCTTTAAAGCTTATGACTTTTACTTACCGGGCTTAGGGAAGATATGTAATGTATAGAGATTTATTTCAAAAAGCATTTAAAAGTTTCGATATTATGATTTATGTTTACTAAATGTTAGGCTTACCTAGTCCTTAAGACTAGGTGTCGTCACGATACCCAACGGAGGGAAATTGGGTCGTGACACGACTCCTTATCCATTCTGCATCACTGAGCTTAGCTTCTTGTATAATTCTTAAAGAAGGAATTTCTACCTCGGCGGGGATAACGACTTCAGTACCGTAGACCAATAGGTAAGGAGTTGCCCCGGTTGACGTGCGGACTGTAGTACGGTATCCCAATAAGGGGAAGAGTAACTTCTCATGCCATTGTTTGTGATTCTCTATCATCTTCCTAAGTATCTTATTGATGTTCTTGTTGGAGGCCTCCACGGATCCATTCATTTGAGGCTTGTATGTTGTGGAATTCTTGTGCTTGATTTTGAAGGTTTCACACATGGATTTCATCAAATCACTGTTGAGATTGGCGGCATTATCAGTGATGATGGATTCTGAAACCCCGAATCGACAAATAATACGATCCCTGACAAAATATGCGATGAATTTCTTGGTTGCAGCTTTGTAGGGGGCAGCTTCAACCCATTTTGTGAAATAGTTGATGGACACCAGAATGAACCTGTGCCCGTTTGAAGCAGTGGGTTTGATTGGGCCGATGAAATCCATTCCCTAGGCAGCAAAAGGCCAAGGTGAACTTGTTGCATTGAGTTCATTTGGTGGTACCCGTATCATATATGTGTGTATATGCCACTGGTGACATTTCTAGACATACCGGATGCAGTCTGTTTCCATAGTCATCCAAAAGTATCTGGCTCTGAGTATCTTCTTGGCTAGGACGAAACCATTCATATGTGGATCGCAGGTTCCGGCATGTATGTAACGACCCAGTCAGTTGTTTTGAGAGTTAGCACCCTGATTCCCTAATAACTATTTTCCCCACGTTTGTTTCTACTTATGGGAATTGTCGGAGTGATTAGTCGTGGATTTCAGAGAGTTTTGGGACACGTAGTCCCTACATATGAGTTTAAGCTTTAGAAATCAGACGGTAGTTGGAACTGTGTGAAGACGGATCCGGAATGGAAATTTGTCGACTTCGTTAGCTCCGTTGAGTGATTTTGGTGTTAGGAGTGCGTCCAGAATATGTTTTCGAGGCCTGCAGTAGATTTAGGCTTGAATTGGCGAAAGTTAGAATTTTAGTGATTTCGACCGATAGGTGAAATTTTGATATCGGGCCCGTAATGGAATTCCAGAAGTGGAAGAAGGTCCGTAGTGTCATTTATGACATGTGTGTCAAATTTGAGGTCATTCGGACTAGTTTTGATGTGTTTCGGCATCAGTTGTAGAATTTGGAGAACTCCTAAGTTCTTAGGCTTGAATCCATGTAAAATTCTTGATTTGGTGTTATGTGATGTGGTTTGAAGGCTCAACTAAGTTCGAATGAGGTATTAGGACTGGTTGGTAGGTTTGGTTGAGGTCCCAGGGGCCTCGGGTTTTTTTCGGATGCTCGACGGGAAGAAAATGGGACTTATGCAAAATCTGATGTGGGTTGTTTTGGTGTTTTTCCCACCTGCGGGTGTTGGACCGCATGTGCGGCCCCGTAGAAGCGAAAGGGAAGTCGCAGGTGCGGTTTGGGGCATGAGGACCAGCGACCACAGATGCGGCTCAAGGACCGCAGAAGCGGAACCGCATCTGCGGAGAAGGGAGCGCAGGTGCAGAACTAGGCCGTTTAATGAATTTCCGCAGATGCGGAAGCCCAGCCGCAGGTGCGGTCCAATTGCCCGCAGAAGCGGAAATCGCTGGTCAGAAATATCAATTTCAAGGGTTTGAATTTCATAACTTCTAAAAATGATTTGGAGCTCAAGAATAGGCAATTTCGGGTGGATTTTGTAGAGGAGATCAATAGGTAACGATTCCTAATCCTATTTCACTTGTATTTCATTAATCTTCAGTAAGTTCTTTAATATGATCAAGGAATTTGAGTGGAAAAATAGAAAAATGGGAGAAAAGTTCCCCAATTGAAAATCCGAGAATTTATTGGGATTTTGATATCGGATTTTGATGATTCTTGTTCGAGTATGTTCGTAAGTTAATGGTTGTTCTAAATTGGTAAATTTCACTTGATTCCAAAACATGGGCCCGTGGGGACTTTTTGTGCGATTTTCCTAATTTCGCATATTAGCTTCGAGTTAATTAGTTAGATTTATTTCTTAAAGTTATATTTACATTATGCAATTGAATAGATTTGGGCCATTTGGAGTCGGGTACTCTTGGCAAGAACGTGATTTCGAGTTGAGTTGAGAAGTCGAGGTAAGTGGCTTGCCTAACTCTGTGTTGGGAACTTCCCCTTAGGTTATTTTTGATATAAATTATTGTGTGGGCACCGTGTACGTAAGGTGGCGAATACGTACACGGGCCATTCTTGCAAAACCCCCATTTTCCTTGAAAATTATAAATTATTTTCTTCTATTAAATTGCTTCAATGTGTTAACTTGTTCATCTTAGATTAGGGAAGCATGTCTATATGTTTACCTATTAAATTTCCTATTTGACTCTTTGTGCGCCAGTTAGATAGTTTTCCTGCTTTCCTACCTGTGATTAGATGAATTGTCTAAATTGTTGCCTATCTGTTGTTCATTTCGCATTGCATATTTAAATTGGGGACTACATACATTTTCTGGGAGATCCCCCATGTACTGCATATTTAAATAGGGGACTATGGACGTATTCTGGGAGATCCCCCCTGTACTGCATATTTAAATTGGGGACTACATACATTTTCTGGGAGATCCCCCATGTACTGCATATTTAAATAGGGGACTATGGACGTATTCTGGGAGATCCCCCCTGTACTGCATATTTAAATTGGGGACTACAGACGTATTCTGGGAGATTCCCCCCTCCCCCCATGTACTGCATATTTATATTTGGAACTACGGGACGGTATCTTGGGAGATTCCACTTTGTGATACGTTGTGCCGAGCCGAGGGCTCCATTTTTACTGTTTTATTTTAGATTATTCTTTAAACTGCTTACAATAGAATTTACTTCCTTTCGTACTATTTAAATTGATTTATTTATAAAACCGGTAGAGCCTTAACCTGACCTCGTCACTACTCGACTAGGGTTAGGCTTGGCACTTACTGGGTACCAATGTGGTGTACCCATGCCCTTTCCTGCACATGCTTTTCGTGTGCAGATCCAAGTTCGAGTTCTCAGCCACGTGGCTGGTGGTCGTTGCAGCTGTCATTGAGGAGACCGGAAGGTATTTCTTCTGCGTCCGCAGAATCCTCCGATTCACCTTCCATTCTATCATATAGAAACGTATTATGTACCTTCCGTTTTTTTCTTGTTTAGAGCTACAATAGTATAGAAGCTTGTGACTATGATGTGACAATCTGGTCTTGGGGTATATATATTGTACATATCGAGCGGCAATGTTATGCTCTGTATTTACTTGTATCGTATTTAATTAAGAATTTAGGCTTACCTAGTCGTACAGACTAGGTGCCGTCACGATGCCTTTCGAGAGGGGGGGGGGGGGGGGGAAAGGGG
>ML290205.1:0-43065 GCA_005239495.1 Nicotiana undulata | reverse complement strand
GGGGGGGGGGGGGGGGGGGGGGTAAATCGGGTCGTGACAAGTTGGTATCATAGCATCTATGTTCATAGGAGTCACAAGCTGATTTATTAGAGTCTCGCGGATCGGTATGGAGACATCCGTATCTATCTTCGGGAGGTTATGTAACTGTTAAGAACAATCACATTCTTTGGATTTCCTTGCCGTGCGAGTTAATGACATCAAAATTCTAAAACCCTATTCTATTCTTTCTCACAGATGGTGAGGACCCGTGCCGGACGGACTGACGATCAAGCACCCGAGCCCCCATCCAGAGTCACCAGAGGCAGGGCTAGGAGTAGAGGACGAGCATGCGGTGCAACCCGAGCACCGCCGAGAGCATCGACAAAGGAGCCCACAGCAGCTCCAACTGGAGGGCCGGCATAGGAGGTCCCTATTGCTGCTCCAGCCCTCCAAGAGATGTTGGCTTAGTTCATGAGAATATTCAGCACCCTGACTCAAGTTGGGCTACTCCCGATAGCCCCAGCCACATCTCAGGCCGGGGGGAGGGCACAGACTCCCGCAGCCCGCACTCCTGAGTAGAGGGTTCATGTTGATCAGGCTCCAAAGTACATTCCTATATCCCAGTGGCTCCGGCTCAGCATGATGCTAGGGTAGCTGCTTCTGAGGCAGAGCAGCTCAAACTTGAGAGGTACAAAAGTACCACCCACCTATTTTCAGCGAACTAGCTTCAGATGATGCTCTGGGTTTTCGTGAGGAGTGTCATTGTATTATAGGCACTATGGGCATTGTGGAGACGAGTGGGGTTTCTTTCATTGCTTTCCAGCTGAGGGGAGCGACTTATCAGTGGTGGCGTGCCTATGAGCTGAGTAGTCCGGACGAGGCAGCTTCACTCACTTGGACTCAGTTCTCAGAGATGTTTTTGCGTGAGTATGTTCCTCAAAGCCTCAAGGATTCTTGGTGCGCAGAGTTCGAGCAGTTACGCCAGGGTACTATGACTGTGTCGGAGTATGCCGTCAGTTTCAGTGACTTGGTGATAACTACGGATTTTACCTTATTTAACACTCTTTCGTACTTAAGTTTTGGATAAAATTGTATGCAAAATTGTCCCAAAAGCTTACTTGTTGTGCTTGTTGCAGGGTTTAGTCAAAAAGATGACATACAGTCAAAGACCTGATCAAAAAGGAGTGAAACATGCACAAGTACCAAGACCAAGCACATGTAGAGTTATATTGACCAGTGCGGACCGCGGTCCACTTTATGCGGTCCACACTTAACAGATTCAGAGAGTGATTCCCAAGGCCAATCCAACGCAGACCGCGGTCCATTTTATGTGGTCCGCGCTGGAAAGATTCAGAGAAGATGTTTCCAAGGCAAAAGTCATCGCGGACTGCGGTCCAGTTTATGCGGTCCGCGGTGGTGAGATTCAAAAAGCTGTTTTGAAATGCAAAATCAATGGGGACCATGGTCCAATCTACGCGGTCCGCGGTCAAGAGAATTAGAGACCCCAAACCTTGAATGCTAGAAGACCTCCGCGGACCGCAGTCCTTTCTTCGCGGTCTGCATTGAAGCCACCGCGGCCGCGATCCAGTTTATGCGGACTGCGGTAACCAAGCTCAGAGCCCAGTTTTGTAAAGCTAAAAAGCCTCACCGCGGCCGCGGTCCATTTTATGCGGTCCGCGGTGACCCTGCATGGGCATTTTTGTCTGGAATTTTTAGCTGAGTATAAATAGTTTCTTTTCTTATTTTTAGAAAAAGTTTTTTACTGAGATATAGTGGGGAGATCGTGAACGACTTTTATTCATCTTTTTGAGTACTTTTAGAAGGATTTCAACATTGAATCTTTCAATTTTAGTTTATAAATCAATTATATGGGTTTTGCTTCATCTATTTCTCTGATTTCTTTAGTTATTATGAGTAGCTAAACCCATTAGCTAGGTTTGTGGCTTAACCCTAGTGTGGGTGTTTAATGGGTCCTTTAAACTAAGGCTTAGATGTTTATGGGTGTTTGGTATTTGGGCTGATTTGTGGTTTTCATGTTAAAATTGGTGGTTGAAAACACTAATTGGTGTTCAATTGACTTGGGTTCTTCTTGAAAAAGAGGACTTGATTCTAGAAAATCAGCCCAACAAGGAATTGGGACGAAATCAAGAGATTGATAGTCCCAATTAACGGGTTAAACCTAGAGATAGTAAAACCCTACTTGAACCAATATTGCTTGCATAATTTTGACACCCAATTGACCTCGAGAGAGGCAATTAAGGCAAAGCCACTCAAACTACCGAGAGGTATAGAGTGGCTATTTTCGTGCATTGGTTATGTCATATTCCCTTTGTTAACATCTCTGCCTTAGGTATTGGATCCCGTTGAATATTCGCCTAGGAGAAAGTCATAACCCTAGTGCCTTTTATCCATTAAGAAAACAACCAAAAAGACATTCGTTAGTTAATTAGCAAATTACTATTAGTATAAAACGTAGTATAATTATCAAAACAAAAAGTATGGAAAGTGCAATTAGGAGCACGAACCACTACTAGATTACCTAGAAACTCAATTCCCACAATCATAACTCCCTGTGGATTCGATACCGATCCTTCGGGTAAAAGCTGCTCCGACCCTCATCTTGCTACTTTATAGTAGTGTAGGTGAGAGCCGATCACTTTTTGGCGCCGTTGCCGGGGAGTTATACGGTGTTGATTATCTACGTGAATAGTGGTGTTAAGTGTTTTTCTTTCCTTTTTCTGTTAACGTGTGTGTTGAATCTACTCAGGTGCTAATGGAGGATCCTTTGGGAAACGTCATAGAGGAGGTATATGACAACCAAGAAGATGAAATAAACCAAGTACCTCCTCCCAGACGGGGCCGACAGTTCAATGCTAATGAGGACATTCCAGACCCTCCCCCGCCATCAGCCCCCAGAGAAACCCCTCGGGTCCTCCCAAACGAGGGGTATGCTAGTGCTATTGTCCCGCCTAGAATCCGGACGGGAAATTTTCAAATAACAAATGTGATGCTGACACTCTTGGAGCAGCAGGGCTATTTCACCGAAGCCGCCCACCAAAATGTTTACAAACATTTGAAGGGCTTCGTGGATACTTGCTGGGGTAGTAAGAAAAAAAACGTCTCAGAAGATGCCTTGAGACTGCGGTTATTCCCCTTCTCTCTTCGAGGGAAGGCTCTTGATTGGCTCGAGCGGCTTCCCAACCACTCCATATCCATATGGGATGAGCTCGCAGACAAGTTTATTGCAAAAATATTCTCGCCTAGTCTCATGGCGGCGCTCAGAGATGAAATATTAGCTTTTAAGAAAGAACCCAATGAGCCTTTGCATGAGATTTGGGAGCGCTATCGAACCATGCTTAAGGAATGTCCAAAGAATGACATGACTGAAGACATGATTCAGCAAACCTTCTACCGAGGAATAAACATTGTCAATCAATGTGTGGTCAATCAGTTGGCCGGTGGAAATTTCATGAAATTGACTTACCCCGAGGCATGTGAGGTCTTAGATGAGATGGCTGACACATCGTCTGCATGGCAAAGTAGAGCAAACGTACCTTAGGGTGAGTCCGGTGTCAATAGTCTTCACAAAGAACTTCAAGAACAGGGCAAGCAATTATCGAGCTCACTACCACTATGAACCAACTTGCCAAGGCACAACTTCAACAATTACAAAGGCAAAATCAAGTAAATGCCATGGAGGGAGTGAACCAAAGAAGACCTCGGGGAAATCCAAATCAAAGCAACAATGATCAAAGTGACCAAGGACCAAGTGGGTATAGTGAAGAAGAGCCATATGATGATCAAGAAGAGGATGTTATGTATGCCAATAATTACCAAAGTCAAGGGAACAATCAAAGCCACAATCAAAACTGGAGGAACCAAGGAAACAATCAAAGTTGGGGTAATCAAAGACAAAGAAATTGGAGCAATAACAACAATTCACGAAATTGGGGGAACAACAATAACCAACAATGGGGGAACAACAGTGATAATAATTGGAGCGGAGGCAATAACAACAACAATTGGGGTGGTAATGGTAACCGGGGGTCAGGCTCTCAAAGGCCCCCGATGTACCAACAACCAAGGAATCCACCCCCGTACTAAGATCAAGGCCAAAGCTCATCAGGTAATGACATGGGAAGAATTGAACAAATGTTCAAGCAAATGATGGATCGCAATGCAGACTCCGATGCTCAATTGGCTTCCCACAACACCTCCATTAGGAATCTTGAAGTACAAATGGGCCAAATTTCTCATGCCTTGAACACACGCTCAAAAGGAGCACTACCGAGTGATACAGTGGTAAACCCTAAGGGTGGAAACAATAATAATACAGGTCACGCCATAGCGGTGACCACAAGAATTGGAAAAGGCGGTGAACCGAGCTCTTCTAGAAAAAAGAGAATTGTTGTTGATGATGATGAAGTTCCAAATCATGAGTTACCAATTGAAGTTGAACAAGTGGTGGGAGAGCCAACTACTAGTGAGGTGAGAATTGATATCCATGATAATGGGGAGGATTTGAAAGGGACGTGAACCCGTATAGGGAACACGTGATTGATATACAAGAACCAGTGGCCCCACAAGACAAGGCACCATTGCCTAGGCCCCCTCCTCCATACCCTCAAAGGTTGGCGAAGCAAAGGCAAGACAATCAATTCAAGAAATTCATTGAGATGATGAAAAGTCTTTCCATCAATGTCTCGTTGGTTGAAGCTTTGGAGCAAATGCCTGGGTATGCTAAGTTCATGAAGGACTTAGTCACAAAGAAGCGGTATATGGAGTGAGAAATCATTAAAATGACTCACCAAGTGAGTGCCATAGTGCATTCAATGGCATCCAAACTTGAAGACTTGAGAGTTTTTACCATTCCTTCCATAACCGGGAGTGCGGATTTTGCTAAAGCTTTGTGTGACCTTGGAGCTAGTATAAACTTGATGCCATAATCGGTCTTTAAAACATTGGGGATTGGTCAACCTAGGGCTACCTCTATGCGTCTTCAAATGGCGGATAGAACTATGAAGAGGCCCCTAGGAACCATTGATGATGTATTGGTGCGGGTTGACAAGTTTATCTTGCCCGCGGATTTTGTCATATTGGATTGCGAAGTGGATTATGAGGTCCCCATCATCTTGTGAAGGCCCTTCCTTGCAACGGGGAAGGCCTTAGTTGACGTGGAGGCCGGTGATCTCACTTTCCGAGTGGGCAATGAAAAGGTTGTGTTCCATGTGTGTAAATCAATGAAGCAGCCCAACAACACAGAAGTATGCTCTTTCATGGACCTTGTCACCGAGGTCATTATTGATGATGCAAGATCTATGATTAATGTTGAGGATCCAGCGGAGGTAGCTCTATTGAACCATGATGACATCGTGGTGGATGTCTTACTTGAAAGTACCAATGCCCTTCAAGGCATGGGTTCTTATTCCTATGGTCCCCGAAATCTATCATTGGACTTGGAGAATCGGAAAACTCCTCCGACAAAGCCTTCAATCGAAGAGGCACCTACATTGGAGTTGAATCCACTTCCACCACACCTCAGGTATGACTATCTTGGCCCCTCTCGTACTTTGCCTGTTATTCTTTCCTCTTGCCTAACCCAATTGCAGGTAGACTCCACTTTAAAAGTGCTAAGGATGAGGAAGAAATCCATAGGATGGACTCTTGCTGACATTCGGGGAATAAGCCCCGCATTTTTCATGCACAAAATCATTCTTGAGGATGGAGTAAAGCCTTCCGTAGAACACCAACGGAGGCTCAATGAAGCAATGCAAGAAGTGGTAAAGAAGAACATAATCAAGTGGTTTGATGCAGGGGTTGTCTACCCAATCTCGGATAGTGCTTGGAGTTCTCCGGTCCAATGTGTTCCGAAAAAGGGTGGCATGACAGTGATCCAAAATGACAAAAATGAACTCATTCCAACAAGAACGGTCACAGGTTGGCGGGTGTGTATGGATTACCGCAAGTTAAACAAAGTGACTTGCAAGGATTATTTCCCCTTACCATTCTTAGATCAAATGTTAGATAGGCTTGTGGATCGGTCTTTCTACTGCTTTCTGGATGGGTATTCAGGCTATAATCAAATCTTGATTGCCCCAGAAGATCAAGAGAAGACCACTTTCACATGTCCGTATGGTACATTTGCCTTCTCCCAAATGCCTTTTGGTCTTTGCAATGCACCCGCCACTTTTTAGTGGTGCATGATGGCGATCTTTACTAATATGATCGAAGACTTCCTTGAGGTGTTTATGGATTACTTTAGTGTAGTTGGGGATTCTTTTGATGAATGTTTGAGCAATCTTGAAAAAGTCCTTGCTCGGTGTGAAGAGACCAACCTAGTATTGAACTTGGAAAAATGCCATTTTATGGTGGAAGAAAGGATAGTGTTGGGCCACAAAATCTCGAGGAATGTAATTGAAATGGACAAGGCGAAGATTGAAGTGATTTCTAAATTGCCACCTCCAACTTCGGTTAAGGGGGTACGGAGCTTCCTTTGGCACGCCGGGTTCTATCGGCGTTTCATTAAGGACTTCTCTAAGGTGGTAAATCCTCGTTGCAAATTGCTAGAGAAAAATGCCAAGTTTAACTTTGATGACAATTGCATGAAGGCATTTGAGCTATTGAAGCAAAAGCTCACTTCCACACCAATTATTAATGTACCCGATTGGAGATCTCCTTTTGAGCTCATATGTGACTCTAGTGATGTGGCTATGGGGGCGGTTTTGGGCCAAAGGATGAACAAAATCTTTCACCCCATCTACTATGCTAGCAAAACAATGAACTCGGACCAAATGAACTACACTGTCACCGACAAGGAGCTATTGGAAATAGTCTTTGCGATGGAGAAGTTTCGTCCTTAGATTATGTGTGCCAAGATCATAGTTCACACTGACCATGCGGCACTCCGGTATCTCATGTCCAAAAAGGATTCCAAAGCGAGACTCATGCGGTGAGTGTTGTTTCTTCAATAGCTTGACTTGGAGATTATTGATAGAAAAGGGAGTGAAAACCAAGTGGCCGACCATCTTTGCCTCTTGGAGAAGCAAGGTCGACCTAGTGATGGGCTTGAAATTGATGATAGTTTCCCTGATGAACAACTTCTTTCTATGTCAATGCAAGAAATGACATGGTTCGGGGACATTGACAATTATATTGTCACCGGTGTTGTTCCTTGTGAGCTCTCTTCCAACCAAAGGAAGAAGCTTAGGAGGGATAGCATGGATTTTTATTGGGATGAACCATACTTATTCAAGATTTGCAATGATGGTGTCATCCGGTGATGTGTGCCCGAAGAGGAACAAGGATCGATTCTTGAGTCTTGCCACTCCTCACCTTATGGTGGTCATCATGGAGGGGCAAGGACCGCTTCAAAAGTGCTAAGTTGTGGTTTCTTTTGGCCTACCTTATACAAAGATGCTAGTGAGTTGGTGAAGCGATGTGATGAATGCCAACGAATGGGTGGCATATCCAAGAGAGATGAGATGCCTCTCACTACAATCCTAGAAGTGGATATCTTTGATGTGTGGGGTATTGACTTTATGGGGACATTTTTGAGTTCTTGTGGAAACACTTACATACTCGTAGTTGTGGACTACGTTTCAAAATGGGTTGAAGTCGTGGCTTTGCCCAATAATGACGCCCGGAGTGTGGTTGGTTTTCTGAAGAAGCATATTTTCACAAGATTTGGGACACCCTGTGCCATCATCAGTGACGAGGGGTCTCACTTTTTCAATAGGGCCTTTGATTCTTTGCTATCGACGGACGGGGTCAATCACAAAGTGTCTACCCCGTATCATCCTCAAGCAAGTGGACAGGTGGAAGTGTACAATCGTGAGATCAAGAATATATTGGCCAAAACTGTGAATGCTAACCGGACTGATTGGTCTCGAAAGCTTGATGATGCTCTTTGGGCCTACCGTACCGCTTTCAAGACCCCAATCGGTATGTCACCTTACCGGTTGGTGTATGGCAAGGCTTGTCATCTTCCGGTGGAGTTGGAGCACAAGGAACTTTGGGCTTTGAAAAAGCTGAATTTGGATTGGGACACAGCTGCTAATCTCAGAGTTGATCACTTGAATGAGCTAGATGAGTTCAGATTTCATGCTTACACTAGCTCCTCCTTGTACAAAGACAAAATGAAGTACCTTCATGATAAGTATTCCAAAGAATGGGAATTCAAGGTGGGAGACTTGGTGCTCCTTTTCAATTCTAGACTCCGTCTCTTTCCGGGCAAACTCAAGTCAAAATGGAGTGGCCCGTTTGAAGTTGTATTGGTTACTCCCTGTGGTGATCTCGATCTCAAGAACAAAAATGGGGAGATTATTCGAGTGAATGGGCACCGGTGCAAGCACTACCTTGGGAATTTGAAGATAGCCACGTGGTGGCTTTGATGAAGCTCAATTGAACATGGTAACATACGTCGTGCCGCGACGTTAAATCAGGTGCTTCTTGGGAGGCAACCCATGTGTCTTTATTTTTGTTTCTATTTGATTTTATTGGTAGTATAGGACTCATTATTTGGAATAACTGGTTGTGGGATGTTGTAGGATTATTTTGATGCAGAGTACAAGGTTAAGTTGTGAAAAAACCAGCTCTCTGAAGTTGCAGTGCGGACCGCGGTCAATTTTGTGCAATCCTCGAAGCTGGCTCACCAGAAAAACAAGTTTCTGAAGTTGCCACCGCGGCCGCGATACCATTTTATGCAGACCGCGGTGGACCACTGCGGCCGCGATTGATTTTACGCGGACCGCAGTGGCCAATTACCCAGTTGCCTAGATCTTTAAAAGACCGCGGACCGCGGTCATTTTATACGGTCCGCGATGGGGTGAGTATTGTGGGTCCCAGGCCCAACTCTATAAATAGGGTCTCAGGGCTTCATTTTACACTTTACCCTCTTTGACTCTCTACAGTAAAATTTTAACTGTGCATCACTCTTACTAATTTCAAGTGTTCATTTAATTCATCCTATCTTCATCCCACATCTAGTAAGTGTAATTTTGCTTTCATAACTTCTTAATTTTATTATTTTCTTGTTTACCTAGTAGATTTTCTTTTTTTTCTTCCTTTTTTCTCCTCTAATCCATTAATCATGTGTAGGGTTTGTTCACAATGCTTAATTTAGACCCATTGTAGTTAATTACACTGATTAAAGACCTAGGGTTTCAACAACATGTGCATTTAAACTTGAATTAAAAGTAAAAATTGGAACCCTAGTTTGGGAATTAGTGCGGTCCGTGGTGCTTTTACGCGGACTGCGGTGCTTTAAACGACTCAAGTCACCGCGGTCCGTGGTGCCTTAGTGCGGACCGCGGTTGATTTTATGTGGTCCGCGGAGCTCAATTTCAGAAGGGTGGGTATTCTAAACCCCACCTAGTGCAGACCGCAGTCGTTCTTATGCAGTCTGCGGTGCCTAAGTGCGGACCGCGGTCGTTTTTATGCGGTCCGCAGTGAAAACTTCATAGAGGTGGGTAGTCTGAACCCCACCTCAAAGCGGACCACGGTCCTTTTTATGCGGTCTGCAGTCTACTGTTTATACAACATATATCCAATGATCTGCAACTGTGTTTCTTCATGAATAAATACACTGTTTGGATACTAACATTCTCTAAATGAATTGAACTTGCAGATTATGGTGCAATCAAGAGGTGGTGGCCGTAAACAGGGCGAATCCTCTCGGGGGAGAGGCAAGGGAATGATTAGAATAACTCCCCAAGTCCGGCAAGCAATAAAAGAAACTAGAAAGACAATCTGGGCCATGGATAGAGCTGCTTCCCAATCGAGAACTGAGTATGCACCCTCCGGAGAGAGATCTGAGTCAGAGTTGGTACCAGAGTTTGTCTCCGACTTCCCGGAAAGGTTCAGACTGACAAATAAACCTTCTGACTCCCCTCTTGCCCAAGCAGCAGCACACTTTGTCGTCTGAAGGCTCAGCTGTGGGGAGTGATCATAAATACTCCACCTCACCTACATCATCTCTATCAGGTGAGCACTCCGAAGAAGAAGAGGCAGGGGATGAGACCCAGACAGGGGGTGAACCCCGAGTAGGGGGGGTTGAAAGAACAAGAAAGCTGGAAGCATGGCAAGATCGATTTGTGAGTGAACTAGCATTTCATAATTTCCGGGAATGGTGGACTGAGAGGAAATTGATCCTAGAGCGTAAATTCATCACAAGGGAACTTTTTCCGAATAACCCCAATGTGAAGAGACAGTTCAGGGAGAGGAAAGGCTGGGACTATTTCACTTGCCAGCTGCTGGAGGCAAATGAGCACCTCGTCAAGGAGTTCTACACTAATTTGGCTTATTTGAAAAAGGACTCCAAGGCGACTAAAGTGCGCAATCTGACTATACCTTTTGATGAGGAGGCAATAAACAACTATCTAGAGTTCCATGATGAGGATGAGTCGGAGTACTTGGAGAAATTAAGAGCGGGGGATGAGTCCCGTTCATGGCTAGCGGAGCACTTTGCAATACCAGGTGAAACCCCAGACTGGTTGCAAGCAAGGAAAGTAATTCTGAGGAGGACATTAAATTTTGAGGCCAAAGGTTGGGAGACGTTCGTGTGTAGCAGGCTCGACCCCACCTTCCATGAAAATCTTCCTCTCAGGCGGGTTGTGCTGATTGCTTCTATCATGGCAGGGATCCCAATCAATGTCGGGAATATGATGTCAAGGGTTATCAACCGGTCGGTGAATGAAGGTGATAGAGCCTATCCCTTCCCTAATTGCTTGACCATGTACCTTGAAGATCATAAAGTGGAAAAGAGGAAGTTTGATGTAAAGTTGAAGCCAAAGGCTCCGTTCTCCTGGTACATCCTTCAGGGTGATGATAACCCCAAGAGAAAAAGTTTCAAAGGAAAATACACCGCTTCTACTGGCCAGTCTTTGGAGGACGCTATCAAGGAACCTTTGGACAACCAGAAGAAAATCCTTGATAACCAGAAGATGATTTTGGACGATTGGTTCTCATGGGAAAGCACTGACGAATCTTGCAAAGGAGACCAAGAAGCTGAGGAAAACTCGTGCCTCCAAGGAGTCAGTGAAGAAGCTAAGGAAAGAGGTAGATAAGCTGAAGGAGGATCACCTGCCATTAGACCTACTATTGGAGGACCCTGCTGCCCAGCCTGAGCTAGAGCCGGAGATTGAAAGGCCGCCAAAGAGGAGGAGAGTGCTTCCCCGTACAGAGGGCGTTGTGATAGAGTTGGCAGACCCACGGGGAGATACATCGAGTCAGCCACAGCTTCCAATACATGCCCAGGTTATAGAGGAGGTCCAGGTCCAGGTCCCGATGGAGACACAGGGTTCTGGGGACCAGTCACAGGTTCCCATGCAGTCCACAGACCCCGGGACCCACATTGAGGATCCTATGCAGACGGAGGGCCTATAGGGAGTTTCTCTTTACTATCTCTCCTTACTTTTGAGCTTATTTTGCTTGTTAGAATTGAGGACAATGCTAGCTTTCATTTGAGGGGGTAGCCCTATTTTTGTTGGATTTGGATGACTGTATAAATTAGATACTATTTTTATTATGCTTTCTTTTTTATTTTGGTATGTACATAAACTTTACTTTCTAGTACTTTTCGTATTTTTGCACTTTTTGGTCTGTATATAAAGTTACTTTTTAATGTATATATTCATTTCCCCTTATGTATATTCGATTAACTCCCCTCTTGTATATATTCATTCTACTTTACACATTTTTTCCTTTTTATATCTTCTTATTTTATTTTTATAGCTTCTTGTTTTGAATTTTTAGCGTGCAATAAGCCTTTGGTTTTCTTAATGCCACCGTTCTTTCCGAAGGTGAAATTTGCGTGAACCGGGTGGCTCTTCCTGAGGATGGATGGTGTGACAACTTTCTTAAGGGTTTGAGTCTGTTTTTCTTGTTGCTTTTGTGTAAATATAAGGAATGGTACCTCAAGCAAAGCTTCACTTGGGACTAACACATTTGCCTTTGATCCTATGGTAAAAAACAAAACGTTGTGTTTAGGATGGTGAAAGTCGTGATCTTGAGACTCTTGTGTTGGTCGATAATCATCAAGTGGTTTTTCGGGACCATTGCATTGCTCAAATCATAGCTAAGGTTATTGTGGGCCCCCGACTCTGTTTCTTTAGCAATCCCATAGCTTGAGTGGTGAGAGTTTGAATTGCAAGTCCAAGTCCCCTGCCATTAGTCTAGAACTTACCCTGAATGTTTGTCTAGGTGAAATCCTAAGTGTAGTTTGACTTGAAATGTGATTATAGGCTCTCCTTGATCCGAACTGTGACTTGAACATTTCCATAGCCTACTAATGACAATTTCCCTAGTCAACCCTTTTTGAGCCTTAGACCTTTTTCTTTCAAAAAACAAAACCCATGATACAAGCCTTTACCAATTTTAACCCTCTCTTGGCACCCCTTCTTTCCTTAGCACAAGGCAAAAACGTAAGTTTGGGGGAGAGACGAGGAATGCAACAAAGTGAAAAATAAGGTACAAAAAGGAAGAAAAGGAAAGGGAATAAAAAAGAAAGAAAAGAAAAATCAAAAAGCCAAAAATAATGAACAAGTTAGAAGAAATAAAAGGGAATCAATGAAAAGAAAGAAATTAAAGGTGTGGAATGTTTAGAAAGGAGAAAAATGATTGAATTGAACAAGAAGGAGTGACATTGTGTCTCTCTAACCCCTCAGAAAGAGCTAAATGACTCAAGAAGTCAAGAGAATGTGAAACAAATGAAGTACTTAAGGGAAGATAGAACTCACATTTACCAAATATTTCCTACCTTAAACCAAAACCCTTCATCATGTGTCCACAAAAGTCCGATACGATCTTGAGTTGAATGAAGCTTACATTAGTGACGACTCACATAAGGGGCAAGCCTATGGTACTTTGAGCCTGACTTGAGTCTTTTCCTTGAGAGAGATGAGTGAACTCCCATTATCCTCGTTCTGAGTGTTACAATCTTAAAGTGAGGTTTGCTTAGGGAGAGTTGAGGAGTATGAGTTTGGGTTTCACAATGACCAAAGTAGTAGTAAGAGTTTCGTTGATGAGTCGAGTCAACTCTTGATGATCTTGTGTAGCACTGAAATCCATGGTTTTTAAAGGTCAAAAGTTGTTAATGATTCATTTGCATTGAGGGCAATTGTTAGTCCCAATTGATGCTAGAAGAGGTTACCTTAGGGCAGCTGAATTATCTTGGACTTATTCAAAAAGGGGTGGGGCTTATTTAGTTTGCTTGAGGACAAGAAAAAGCTTAAGTTTGGGGGAGTTGATAACTAGGGAATTTACCTTATTTTACACTCTTTCGTACTTAAGTTTTGGATAAAATTGTATGCAAAATAGTCCCAAAAGCTTACTTGTTGTGCTTGTTGCAGGGTTTAGTCAAAAAGGATGACATACAGTCAAAGACCTACTCAAAAAGGAGTGAAACCTGCACAAGTACCAAGACCAAGCACATGCAGAGTTATATTGACAAGTGCGGACCGCGGTCCACTTTATGCGGTCCGCACTGAAGAGATTCAGAGAGTGCTTCCCAAGGCCAATCCAACGCGGACCGCGGTCCATTTTATGCGGTCCGCGATGGTAAGATTCAGAAAGCTGTTTTGAAGGGAAAATCAATGCGAACCGCGGTCCAATCTACGCGGTCCGCGGTCAAGAGAATCAGAGACCCCAAACCTTGAAGGCTAGAAGAACTCCCAGGACCGCAGTCCTTTCTTCGCGGTCCGCGTTGAAGCCACCGCGGCCGCGGTTCAGTTTATGCGGACCGCGGTGTCCAAGCTCAGAGCCCAGTTTTGTAAAGCTAAAAAGCCTCACCGCGGCCGCGGTCCATTTTGTGCGGTCCGCGGTGACCCCGCAGGGGCATTTTTGTCCAGAATTTTCAGCTGAGTATAAATAGTTTCTTTTCTTATTTTTAGAAAAGGTATTTTACTGAGATATAGTAGGGAGTTCGTGAACGACTTTTATTCATCTTTTTGAGTACTTTTAGAAGGATTTCAACATTGAATCTTTCAATTTTAGTTTATAAATCAATTATATGGGTTTTGCTTCATCTATTTCTCTGATTTCTTTAGTTATTATGAGTAGCTAAACCCATTAGCTAGGGTTGTGGCTCAACCCTAGTGTGGGTGTTTAATGGGTCTTTTAAATTAAGGCTTAGATATTTATGGGTGTTTGGTATTTGGGCTGATTTGTGGTTTTCATGTTAAAATTGGTGGTTGCAAACACTAATTGGTGTTCAATTGACTTGGGTTCTTCTTGAGAAAGAGGACTTGAGTCTAGAAAATCAGCCCAACAAGGAATTGGGACGAAATCAAGAGATTGATAGTCCTAATTAACGGGTTAAACTTAGAGATAGTAAAACCCTACTTGAACCAATATTGTTTGCATAATTTTGACACCCAATTGACATCGAGAGAGGCAATTGGGGCAAAGCCACTCAAACTACCGAGAGGTATAGAGTGTCTAATTTCGTGCATTGGTTATGCCATATTCCCTTTGTTAACATCTCTGCCTTAGGTATTGGATCCCGTTGAATATTCTCCTAGGAAAAAGTCATAACCCTAGTGCCTTTTATCCATTAAGAAAACAACCAAAAAGACATTCGTTATTTAGTTAGTTAGCAAATTACTATTAGTATAAAACGTAGTATAATTATCAAAACAAAAAGTATGAAAAGTGCAATTAAGAGCACGAACCACTACTAGATTACCTAGAAACTCAACTCCCACAATCATAACTCCCTGTGGATTCGATCCCGATCCTTCGGGTAAAAGCTGCTCCGACCCTCATCTTGCTACTTTATAGCAGTGTAGGTGATAGCCGATAACTTGACACGTCATGCCCCGGCTTTGGTTGCCACGGTCAGAGATAGGGTTCGACGTTTCATTGAGGGACTCCACCCCGGTATTCGAACCAGTATGGACAAAGAGATGGAGATGGATATCACTTACTAGCAGGTAGTGAGTATTTCCCGGAGGATAGAGGGCATGTTTTCTTTGGACAGAGAGGAGAGGGAGGCCAAGAGGTCTCAAGAGACTAGTCATTTTTGGGGAGCTCGTGCGCCAGCAGCACGTATGGTAGGGGTTTTGTGAGTTGCCCTATTCATTCAGCTCTTCTAACTTTTAGTGGTATTCAAACTTCTCCTAGACCTCAGGAGCCTTATTATGCACCGCCAGTATCTAGTATGCCTCCTGCTCGAGGTGTTGTTATCGCCCAGTCCAGCAGGTCAGTTTAGAGTCAGCATCAGCCGCCGCGTCCTCCGAGGGGTTGTTTTGAGTGTGGTGACCTTCGTCACATGCTTAGAGATTGCCCCAGAGCTAGGAGGGGTGCATCGTCTTAGACTTATCAGGCTCCACATGCTCCACCGAGTCCTCCAGCTATTCTTCCAGCCCCAACTACTGCCCCACCTTCTCAGACAACTCGAGGTAGAGGTCGGGGAGGTCGAGGTCGCCCTAGAGGGGGAGGCTAGGCCAGATATTATGCCCTTCCAGCCTGTTCAGAGGCCGTAGCTTCAGATTCAGTCATCAGAGGTATTGTCCTTGTCTGTCATAGGGATGCATCAGTATTATTTGATCCAGGATCTACGTATTTATATGTGTCTTCTTATTTTTCTTCATATCTAGGGGTATCTCGGGATTCTTTGAGTTCCCCCGTTTATGTTTCTACTCTCGTGGGAGATTCTCTCGTTGATGACCGCGTATATCGGTCGTGTTTGATTGTTATCAGTGGTTTTGAGACCAAAGCGGATTTGTTATTACTCGGTATGGTAGATTTTGATGTTATCTTGGCATGGACTGGTTGTCGCCTCATTATGCTATTCTTGATTGTCATGCTAAGACCGTGACGCTGGCTATGCCAGGTTTACCGAGATTAGAGTGGACGGGTACCTTAGAGTATACTCCCCGCAAAGTCATTTCTTTCCTTAAGGCTCAGTGGATGGTTGAGAAGGGGTGTGATGCGTATTTGGCCTATGTGAGAGATGTTAGTGTTGATACCCCTACAGTTAAGTCAGTTCCAGTAGTAAGGGAATTCCCTGATGTATTTCCAGTTGATCTTCCGGGTATGCCGCACGACAAAGATATTGATTTCGGCATTGATTTGTTGTTGGGCACTCGGCCCATTTTTATTTCTCCCTATCGTATGGATCCTCCTGAGTTGAAGGAGTTAAAGGAGCAGTTACAGGAGTTGCTTGATAAGGGTTTCATCAAGCCCAGTGTATCACCTCGGGGTGCTCTGGTACTATTTGTGAAGAAAAAGGATGGTTCTATGTGTATGTGTATTGATTATCGACAGCTGAACAAGGTTACAGTGAAGAACAGGCATCCCTTGCCTCGCATTGATGACTTATTTGACCAGTTACATGGTTCTAGGGTATTTTCCAAGATTGACTTGCAATCTGGCTATCATCAGTTGAAGATTCAGGAGCCAGATATCTCGAAGACTGCCTTTAGGACCAGATATGGTCACCATGAGTTTGTAGCACTTGTTCAGGCAAAAGGACCTTAATTTTCACTAGTGGAGGTGATTGGAACTACTCAAGGACTATGAAATCACTATCTTATACCACCCGGGGAAGGCCAATGTGGTGGACGACGCCTTGAGTCGCTGGGCGGAGAGTTTGGGGAGTTTGGCATATCTTCCGGAAGTTGAGAGGCCCTTAGCCTTGGATGCTTAGTCCTTAGCCAGTCACTTCGTGAGATTGAATCTTTCAGAGACTTGCCGGGTATTAGATTGTGTGGTTGCTCGATCTTCTCTTTATGACCGCACCAGAGAGCGCCAGTTTGATGACCCCCACCTTCTGGTTCTTTAGGACAGGGTTTGGTGAGGTGATGCCAGAGATGTGACTATAGGAGATGATGGTGTGATGAGGATGAAGGGTCGGATCTGTGTTCCCAATATGGATGGGCTTCGCAATTTGATTCTTGAGAAGGCCCATAGATCGCGGTACTTTATTCATCCAGGTACCTCGAAGATGTACCAGGACCTGAGACAACACTATTGGTGGAGAAGGATGAAAAGGATATAGTTGAGTTTGTGTCCAAGTGTCTCAGCTGTTAGCAAGTTAAATATGAGCATCACAGACCAGGAGGGTTGCTTCAGCAGATTGAGCTTCCAGAGTGGAAGTGGGAGCGGATCACCATGGACTTTGTGGTTGGACTTCCTCGGACTTTGAGAAAGTTTGATGCTAGTTGGGAGATCTTGGATCGGTTGACCAAGTCAACCCATTTCATTCCAGTGTTGACTAAATACTCCTCAGAGAGGTTGGATGAGATTTATATCAGGGATATTGTTTGCCTTCACGATATTCCAGTATCTATCATTTCAAATAGAGGTACACAATTCACTTCACGGTTCTGGAGAGTCGTTCAGCAGGAGCTAGGCACCAGGGTAGAGTTGAGCACAACCTTTCACCCTCAGACGGACGGGCAGTCCGAGTGCACGATTCAGATTCTTGAGGATATGCTATGTGCCTGTGTGACGGAGTTTGGGGGTCATGGGACCAATACTTTCCACTTGCATAGTTTGCTTATAATAACAGTTACCAGTCTAAAATTCAGATGGCACCGTATGAGGCTTTGTATGGTAGACGGTGACGGTCTCTAGTGGGATGGTTTGAGCCGGGTGAGGCCCGATTGTTAGGTATAGATTTGGTTCAGGATGCCCTGTACAAGGTGAAGGTGATTCAAGAAAAACTTCGCATAGCTCAGTCCAGGCAGAAAAGTTATGCGGACTGGAAGGTTCGTGACTTGGCATTTATGGTTGGTGATCGGGTTTTGCTTCGGGTATCGCCTATGAAGGGTGTCATGAGGTTCGGGAAGAAGGGTAAGTTGAGTCCGAGGTACATTGGCCCTTTTGAGATATTGCGATGCGTTGGAGAGGTTTCATATGAGCTTGCCTTACCTCCCAGCCTAGTAGGAGTTCATCTGGTATTCCACGTCTCTATGCTCTGGCAGTATCACGGTGACCTGGCTCATGTATTAGATTTTAGTTCAGTCCAATTGGACAAGGATCTATCTTATGTGGAGGATCCAGTAGCCATTTTGGATAGGCAGGTCAGAAAGCTCAAGTTGAAGAATATTGCATCAGTAAAGGTTCAGTGGAGGGGTCAGCCGGTCGAGGAGGCAACTTGGGAGACCGAGCAGGATATACGCATCCAGTACCCTCACCTTTTCACATCTACAGGTATGTCTACATACTCGTTCGAGGACGAATGATTTTCTTAAAAGGGGGAGAATGTAACGACCTTGTCGGTCATTTTGAGAGTTAGAGCCCCGATTCCCTAATAATTATTTTCCCCATGTTTGTTTTTGCTTATGGGACTAGTCGGAATGATTAGTCATGGATTTCAGAGAGTTTTGGGATACATAGTCCTTAAATATGAGTTTAAGCTTTAGAAATCGGACCGTAGTTGGAACAGTGTGAAGACAGATCCGAAATGGAAATCCATCGACTCTGTTAGCTTCGTTGAGTGATTTCAAGGTTAGGAGCGCGTCTGGAATGTGTTTTCGAGGCATGCAGTAGATTTAGGCTTGAATTGGCAAAAGTTAGAATTTCGGCGATTTCGGCTGATAGGTAAAATTTTGATATCGGGACCGGAATTGAATTCTGGAAGTGGAATTAGGTCTGTAGTGTCATTTATGACCTGTGAGTCAATTTTGAGGTCATTCGGACTAGTTTTGACGAGTTTCGACATCGGTTGTAGATTTTGGAAAATTCCTAAGTTCTTAGGCTTGAATCCATGTAATATTCTTGATTTTGGTGTTATGTGATGTGGTTTGAAGTCTCTACTAAGTTCGAATGAGGTATTAGGACTGGTTGGTAGGTTTGGTTGAGGTCCCGGGGACCTCAGGTGTGTTTTGGATGCTCGACGGGAAGAAAATGGGACTTATGCAAAATCTGATGTTGGTTGTTCTGGTGTGTTTGGCACCTGCGGATGTTGGACCGCAGGTGCGGCCCCGCAGAAGCGAAAGAGAAGTCGCGTGTGCGGTTTTGGGCATGAGGGCCAGCGACCGCAGATACGGCTTAAGGACAGCAGAAGCGGAACCGCATCTGCGGAGAAGGGAGAGCAGGTGTGGAACTAGGCCGTTTAATGAATTTCCGCAGATGCGAAATCCAGCCGCAGGAGAGGGATCGCAGGTGAGACCCAATTGAACGCATAAGCAGAAATCGTTGGTCAGAAATATCAATTTCGAGGGTTTGAATTTCATAACTTCTAAAAATGATTTAGAGCTCAGGAATAGGCGATTTTGGGTGGATTTTGAAGAGGAGATCAATAGGTAATGATTCCAAATCCTATTTCACTTGTATCTCATTAATCTATAGTAAGTTCTTTAATCTAATCAAGGAATTTGAGTGGAAAAATAGAAAAATTTGAGAAACGTTCTCCAATTTAAAATCCTAGAATTTAATGGGATTTTCACGTCGGATTTTGATGATTCTTGTTCGAGTGTGTTCGTAAGTGAATAGGTGTTCTAAATTGGTAACTTTCACTTGATTTTAAGACGTGGGACCAGGGGACGTTTTGGACGGTTTTTCTAATTTCGCGTATTAGCTTCGAGTTAATTAGTTAGATTTATTTCTTAAAGTTATATTTACATTATGCAATTGAATAGATTTGGGCCATTTGGAGTCGGGTACTCTTGGCAAGAACGTGATTTCGAGTTGAGTTGAGCAGGCGAGGTAAGTGGCTTGCCTAACTCTGTGTTGGAGACTTCCCCTTATGTTGTTTTTGATATAAATTGTTGTGTGGGCACCGTGTACGTGAGGTGGCGAGTACGTACACGGACCATTCTTTCAAAAACCCCATTTTTCCTTGAAAATTATAAATTGTTTTCTTCTATTAAATTGCTTCAATGTGTTAATTTGTTCATCTTAGATTAGGGAATCATGTCTATATGTTTACCTGTTAAATTGCCTATTTGACTCTCTGTGTGCCATGTTAGATAGTTTTCTTGCTTTCCTACCTGTGATTGGATGAATTGTCTAAATTGCTGCCTATATGTTGTTCATTTCCCATTGCATATTTAAATTGGGGACTGCGGACGTATTCTGGGAGATCCCCCCCCCCCCATGTACTGCATATTTAAATTGCGGACTATGAGCGTATTTCTGGGAGATCCCCTCTGTACTGCATATTTAAATTAGGGACTACGAACGTATTATGGGAGACCCCCTCTCCCCCATGTACTGCATATTTAAATTAGGGACTACGGACGTATTCTAGTAGATCCTCCCCCCCTCCCTCCCCGTACTGCATATTTATATTTGGAACTACAGGACAGTATCTCGGGAGATGATTCCACTTTGTGATACGTTGTGCCGAGCCGAAGGCTCCATTTTTACTGTTTTATTTCAGATTATTCTTTAAACTGCTTACTATAGAATTTACTTCCTTTCATACTATTTAAATTGATTTATTTATAAAACCAATAGAGCCTTAACCTGACCTCATCACTACTCGACTGAGTTTAGACTTGGCACTTACTGGGTACCAATGTGGTGTACTCATGCCCTTTCCTACACATGATTTTCGTGTGCAGATCCAGGTTTGAGTTCTCAGCCACGTGGATAGTGGTCGTTGCAGCTGTCATTGAGGAGACCGCAAGGTATTTCTGCCACGTCCGCAGAATCCTTCGAGTCACCTTTCATTCTATCTTATAGAGATGTTATTATATACCTTCAGTTTTATTTTCTTGTTTAAAGATACAACAGTATAGAAGCTTGTGACTATGATGTGACAATCCGGGTCTTGGGGTATATATATTGTACATGCCGAGTGGCGATGTTATGCTTATTTAGACATTTCTTTTTCATGTCTTTACTTGTATCGTATTTAATTAAGTTTTATTCGCAAATTTAGGCTTACCTAGTCGTAAAGACTAGGTGCCGTCACGATGCCTTTTGGGGGGTTAATCGGGTCGTGAAAATGTATATGTTCAAGCAATTTGGAGTCTTCTTTGGCGTCAACGCCGTAATAGCCCTATATCAGGAGTTCTTCTATATAGAATTCCTGCGTTTGGAAAAAATGGTTGGAGAATCTCCGAAGTGTGCGTTTCTAAGCGTGGTTTGCATGTTCTGGATATTCTCCTTTTGCCAAATACTCCATGATATCGTGGAACTGTGGATTTTCATCTGTTTCTTCTTCGACATGAGCACAATAAGCCGACCGATTATGAATTCTCACCGGAATAGGATCGATGAAGTTCTTGTCCAGGTGTTGTATCATGGAGGACAAAGTGGCTAGTGCATATGTGAATTTATTCTGGATTCTAGAGACATGTCGGAACTCTATCTTCGTAAACCTCTTTATCATCTCTTGCACGTGATGCAACTATGGAGGTATTTTGGTATTCTTTGTAGCCCACTCTCCTTGTACCTGGTGGACCATTAGGTCTGAATCACCAATCACTAGCAATTCCTGGATATTCATATCGACAACCAAATTGAGCTCTAATATGCAGGCTTCATACTCCGCCATATTGTTGGTGCATGGAAACCTGAGTTATGCGGACACCGGGTAGTGTTGACTGATTTCTAACACCAAAACGGCTCCGATACCGACTCCTTTGAAATTTGCAGCTCCGTCAAAAAACATTCTCCAACCATCGTAGGCCTCAACAATATCTTCTCCTACAAATGATACTTCTTTGTCAGGAGAATACACATTCAGTGATTCATACTCTCCTCCTACAGGATTTTCGGCAAGATGATCTGCTAATGCTTGTCCCTTGACTGCCTTATGAGTTACATCGATGATATCAAACTCACGCAACAATATTTTCCATTTGGCCAGCTTTCCTGTAGGCATAGGCTTCTGAAAGATGTACTTTAGAGGATCCATCCTCGATATGAGATATATGGTATCAGTACAAAAGTAGTGCCTCAATTTCTAGGCTATCCATGTTAGAGCATAGCAAGTGCGTTCCAGTAGGGAGTACTGTGCTTCGTAAGGCATGAACTTCTTGCTCAAATAATATATAGCATGTTCATTTCTCCGGGTCTTGTCATGTTTCCCCAAGACACAACCGAAAGCCCCATCTAGTACGGACAGATAGAGTAGCAGTGGTCTACCAGGTTCTGGCGGGACCAAGACTAGTGGTGTGGACATGTACTCCTTGATTTTGTCAAAAGTCTTCTGACAGTCTTCAGTCCAGTTGGTTGCGGCATCTTTCTTCAACATTTTGAAAATTAGCTCACATATTACAGTTGATTATGCTATGAAGCAGCTGATATAGTTGAGACATCCCAAGAAACTCATCACGTCCTTCTTGTTCTTTGGTGGTGGTAACTCCTGGATAGCTTTGACCTTTGACAGGTCCAACTCAATTCCTCGGCGGCTGACAATAAACCCTAACAATTTTCCAGCGGGAACTCCAAAGGCACATTTTGCGGGGTTCAACTTTAGATTGTATTTCCGCAGCCGGTCAAAGAACTTTCTCAAATCTGCTATGTGATATGTGGCCTTCTTGGATTTGATGATGACGTCTTCCACATATACTTCTATCTCCTTCTGTACCATGTCATGGAAAATGGTCGGCATGGCCTTCATGTAGGTGGCCCCAGCATTCTTCAGACGGAATGGCATCATTTTATAGCAGTATACTCCCCATGGTGTAATGAAGGTTGTCTAGTATGCATCTTCTTCGTCCATCCAAATCTGATGATAACCCGCGAAGAAATCGACAAAGGACTGGAGCTCGTGTTTGGCACAATTGTCGATCAATATGTGTATATTTGGTAGTGGAAAATCATCTTTGGGACTTTCTCTGTTTAAATCCCGATAGTCGACACACACCCTGACTTTCCCGTCTTTCTTCGGAACCGGCACAATGTTGGCCAACCAAGCCGGATATTCAACTACCCTGAGGACCTTAGCTTTGATTTTCTTGGTGACTTCTTCCTTGATTTTCAGACTCATGTCTGGTTTGGACTTTCTAAGTTTCTGCTTTATTGGTGGACACATTGGATTGGTAGGAAACTTGTGAGCCACTATGGATGTGCTCAACCTGGTCATATTGTCATACGCCCATGCGAAAATGTCCTCATACTCTCTCAGGAACTTCCTTCTCTGATAGTGACAAGTGAATGCATATGCGAGTTTCTTTGACGGTTTGAGAATCTCCCAAGTTGACCACCTCAGTCTCGTCCAGGTTGGACTTAGGTTTTTTCTCAAATTCTCAACTTCTATGATGATTTCCTCAGGTATCACATCTTCTTCTTCCATTTCTTCCGAGTCACTATCCTTATGTTGCGTTGTCTCAATACATGTCACAGTCGTTGGTACATCAAGGTAAGAAATAGTAATGCTATAGAGAAAAAGATATGAAAGACAATAATAATAACAACAACAACAATAATAATAATAATAATAATAATAATAATAATAATAATAATAATTTAAAAAAAAAATAGCAAACTGTTGATAAATGTTTAACGTTAAACAAAGCAATGTTTTAATGACTTCAAACAATGTTTTCCAAAACAACATACTGAAAGGAAAGAAAGATGTTTTTTAAACAAAATGCCCAAAAGAATTATTTTCAAATGAATAATACTACCAGCCATGCTACCCCGGGACTCGTCTGGCCCTGGATGGTGTGGCGGTCCAGTTTCTGAGAACTGCTCCCTTCTCCAATGTCTGGATGACGAGGCCTTCTTCCTATCCTCCTCAACTATCAATTTGCAGTCCATGTCTTCTTCTCCTAAGAACAGGTTCCTTAGACCAACTAGAACTTCATTTTCTTCAGACCCCCACATCATGTTAGCCTGATGAAAGGTTGGCTCAAATGTTGTATCGGCTTCTCAAGAAGGTAATAAGGACCACGCCATGGTGGCGACAAATCTTCATATTCCTTCCACGTATACTGATATCCAAGCCCAAAGGTTGTACCATGAAGCTTTGGTTGTATCGGCTTGGTTATGCCTTGGAGGTTCTTCCCGAGCCCTTTGTCGGGTTCATACACTGACCACGCTAATATGCTTTCTATTTTGCTGCTCAACCACTTGTCTTTCTCTATTGCATTGACGCGCTCGATGCGGTGATAAGTCTCCCCACCCAACTTCCTTCTATTCTCCACGACCGGAACGGCTTGGTTGGTATAAATGGGATTACTCCCGTCTCCATGAATGATCACTTCCTGATGATTCCATTCAAATTTTACAGTCTGGTGCAAAGTAGATGCCACGGCCCCGGTGGCATGTATCCAAGGTCGTCCCAACAGCATATTGTATGAGGCGGATATGTCTAGCACTTGAAATTCGACATCCAACCAGGTCGTACCCATCTGTAAGCATAGATTGGTTTCCCCAATTGTGGACCTTTGAGACCCATCGAACGCCTTCACATTCATAGTCCCTACTCGTAATTCATGAAAACCTTTACCCAACCTTTTTAGAGTTGTCAGTGGACAGATGTTGAGATTGGAACCTCCATCTATCAAAACCCTGACAATAAATTTATCCTCGCATTGTACTGTGATGTGCAGCGCTCTGTTGTGGCTTAATCCCTCTAGTGGAAATTCGTGTTCATGAAACGTGATCTTGTGGCTCTCCAGTACTTTCCTACCATTTTGGCCATATCCCCACTAGTGATATTGTGAGGCACGTAAGCTTAATTCAATACCTTCATCAAGGCATTCCTATGTGCCTCAGAATTCTGCAATAATGAAAGGATGGATATATGAGTAGGAGTTTTGTTCAGATGGTCTACCACAGAATATTCCCTTGCTTTCACATTTCTCCAAAGATGATCCAGGCCAGTTTCAATGATGGGTTGTTTGGCAGCATCTTCCTTACTCGTTCCTCCCAGATTCTCAGGCGTGTAAATTCTGACAGTCCTGGTCATCCCTCGTGCCGCACCAAATTCTTACATTTTTTCTTTTCCTTTCCTCATGGCTTCTTCAACATAATACCAATGTACAACATTGGACTTAAAAGGCGGTGTGGATGCCACCGTCACAGTGAAGGGTGTGGTTACTTCTACTTCAAACGGAGCAGGTGCAGCTGCAGGTGTTGTTACTTCAATTTCGAACGGAGTTGATGCGGATACCTCATCTTCGATTGGTGGTTGTATTTGTACCACAATATGAGTGAGAGTGACAACAGGTTTCTTAGGATCGTCCCCTTCTCCAATAAGTCCAATTGACCCTTCTGGGTCCCATTCTTCATCAGTCTCTATCACATTTACTCTTTCGCCTCTATGATCCGGAAGAGGATTGTTGCGGACATTAGGTGCGGCCTCCTTTTCTTGTATGACCTTGGTATCAATCAATGTATGTATTTTATCTTTCAAAGTCCGACATTCATCGATGGTATGTCCTTTCATGCCGGTGTGGTAGGCATATGTTTTGTTTGGATTGACCCATTGAGAAGAGTATTCTATGGCAATAGCGGGAATAGGGGTAACATATCCAACAGCTTTCAGTCTTTCGTATAATTGATCGATGGGTTCAGCAATAGGGGTGTATTGTTTGGGTGGCCTTCGGTCAAAGTTGGGTCTGGATTTTTGATAGTTTTAGCGGGCTGGTTGTGAGTGATAATATGTTGGCTGGGTGTTATAAGTCTGGTAGGCAGTGGCGGGTTGTGGATATCTAGGAGGTGAAGGTTGATATGTGGGTGGAGGTGTTTGGTACGTGAGAGGAGATTTTGGACCTTGGGCTACCATCACGGCCTCTTCTTCTTTCTTCTTTGATATACCCCCTGACTGCAATGCTTTGTTTGTAGCCTGCAATGCCTCAAAATTACTAACCATCCTGCTCTTGATCCCTTCTTCAATCCCTTCCCCTAGCTTGATGATGTCGTATAATTTGTGATTTTATATGGCCATTAACCTTTCACAATATTGTGGATCCTAGGATCGGACGAAAAATTTGTTCATCTGCTCTTCTTCCAATGTCGGTCTTACTTTTGCATCTTCTGATCTCCATCGAGTAGCATACTCGCGGAAAGTCTCTATTGGTTTCTTCTTGAGGTTCTATATGTAGAAGACATCCGGTGCATTCTCTGTATTAGACCTGAATCTATCCATGAAGTATCATGCCATGCTTACCCAGCTAACCCACTTCTTGGTATTTAACTGATGTACCAAGATAGGGCGTCTCCAGTAAGACTTCTCATGAATAGCGTCATGCGAATCCTCTCATCTTTCCCAACTCCTACGAGCTTGTCACAATATGTTCTTAGATGCACCTTTGGGTCACCTGTTCCGTCAAAATCTCGAACTTAGGAGGTTTGTAACCCTCCGGCAGTTCTACGTCTGACACCCAGGACTCGGCTTGTGAGCTTCTTAAGTTCCTCTGCCATGTTCTTGATGAGCAAATCCTTCTCGGCGGATTCTGGTCTGTATTAGGTTTTTTGAGTGGGGTGAGGTAAGGTTTCTACATATATGGGGTTGTTTTGGTGGCTACCGGGGGTTTGAGTGTATTGGTGATCATTGGTTTAATCCTGCAGATCGGGAGTAGGTTGTGGTGTATTTTGAAGAGTATGGTAGGTAGTGGTTTGCGGGTACTGAGTTGGAAGATGTTGGTGTTGAGGAGGAGTTGGTACCGGTGGAGGGTTAGGATTTTGATGAGGTGTGGCGTATGGATGAGGTGCAGGAGAATTTTGTGGATGTTGGTTTGGTGTGTTTTGAGGAGGTGCTGGGTTTTGGGCATTTTGATGGTTCATATCCGGGACGTTTAAGGTGAGGGAGAGATTTGCCAAGTTGCGGACCTGCTCAAGTTCCCCTTGCAATTCCAGTATTTTCTGCTCCAGCCGTAGAACCAAATCATTTTGTGTCGGAGTACTCCAACCGTCTGAAGTTTCAACATTCTCCACATGCGCAGCCTTATCTTTCCTGATACCACTCATGTCATCCATCTTAGCCTTTCCCTTACTTATAGAATCACTTGGAGGAGGAGGAGGAGGTGGAGGGCCTCTCGAACTGATATGATAAGCTGATGATGCCGGTATGCACAAACCAACCTTAGGGGATGGGAATAATAAAAACAAGAAAAAGCAAAAGCTAAACAAGTCAGTAGGGGATTTTGGAAGGATATTTGCAGTATTTAAACATATATTGCGGAATTATAAATTTGCATCCTAATTTGGGGACTCGTTGTGCCCGATGTAGGACTAGCGACACGTAGATTTGGAGAATTAATGCCGATAATTGCCTCATTTTATTGATGTAATACATAAGTCAAACCTCTAAAACGACAATAAATAAAGGAGTTACTAATGGCATTTGCCTTATTACAATCAAATTCTAAAACGACTCTAGAAGAGCAAGTAAACAATAATTCTAATCTACTTGGTCCCGGAGGGACCTTCTCCAAGCTTGGCCTTCATGGCCCCATCAATCATATTCCACATGTCGCACATGTCCAGTAGCAGATACTCCATTTTTAGGTGTCCTTCTTCGTTGCCCTCTGCATTCTGACAATCTACGATCATTTTCCTCATCTTCCCTTCCAGTTCCATCAGACCCTGCTCTAAATATTCCAACCTTTCTGTTGACTTTGTAGCAATTTCCCTCCACTCATTGATTGATTCCATGTCTACCTTGTGTTGTTCCAAATGTGTGGCCTCGAACTCAAGTATTCTTTTGTGCAACCTCTTGTATTTCACCTGTGCTTAGGCATCTTTATCTATGACCATGTTTCCTCGGTTGACCCCTGGCTCGACTTCTCCTACTATGTCATCATCCAACCATGATAATTAGAAGTACGCATGACCGGAGTGGTACCGATCTAGCTCAATGGTATTCTTTTCCACAATAATCTTCAAATGCCACATGTGTTGGGCCTCACACTTGTATGGAATGTCATCATCTTGAAAATCTGTTTTGTAATGACTCATCTTGGAAACTCGCGGTATGACTTGTTGACTCCCGGCATGTATCATGACTCTAATAGGAACATAAGAATATATGCCCCTTAACCCGATCAGCACCAAATGAAGGACATCCTTGGATCTGATGATGAATTCGCTAGTAGGGAACCACTCGAACATCCAATGGACCTTGTCATCAGTCAGCTTGTTGAAAAAATGTACCCAATCTATAGCATTTTTCGGTTGTGCAAATATTATTTTCCGATGCTGGAAAGCTATGTGGTCATTCCATGGTCTTCGTGGAAACTCCTAGCGCTAATTCCCTCTTTGAAGATGCTCTAACAACCATATCTGCAGCAACAAATTGTAACCCTCAAAATGTCTGAACCCCTTCTTGCAACGGTCCAGGGCTCGGTATATCTCTTCTACGATCTTTGGGACGATAGTGTAAGCCTGTTCCCCAATCCCTTCCTTTTGAGTCTTGGTTACCATAGCCAATCGAGTGTGAATCCTATCTCCTTGGATTGGAAATACTATCATACCCAGAAAACAGGCGATGAACACAAAAACCCGACGATGAGTCCAGCCTAGGGAAGTGATGGCAAACTCATCGTGAAAAATACCGTAGGATGTGTTGTGCCCATATCGCTCGTAGAGTAAGTCGAAAGGTATGTAGGACTTCTTCAGGCAGACTAACTCGTCATTCCTTCTAAGACCCATCATTTTCAGAAACCCCCTAGAAGTGCAATTTTCTGGTACCAACAGACCAGGACTATCCCAGGGTAGCCCAGCGAAACCTCTTATTTCCTCCAGAAGGGGAGTCATCTCTACATTGCCGAAACGAAAGACGACCCTTTCTCCGTACCAGAACATGGTAGCAGCCTCGATCAGTATGTTGTTGGGCTGAATGGCTAGCAAGGAGGGTAAATTTTCGAGAACCCTCTTCACATGATTTTTATCGCTTGGCGAAAGATTTTTCCACCAATCTAGCAATAAAGGTGGTATACTTCGGACCATGCCGAACCTGGGGACTTCGTGCCTCATTTTCTACAAAATAAACAAGGTTAGCTCCTTTTCCCCTTCGGGTTTGACTACTTAAACATTAATGATTAGCATATCGGCATGCTTTCTCCAAATAATGCACATATTATGATCGTGCCCGCTGGGATTATGGAAATCCTAATCAGCTTTGGACAAGGCTTTCCTTAGAGGGTTATTATGCGCACAACATACTAACCCATGCTAGGTTTGATCATGATGCATGTACAGTTATTATCAGAGTAAGGTTTTTCTATAGAAGTCTAGATTGATATCCCCAAGCGGACAACTTGAGAGAGAAAGGCACAGATCTGTCGACTGCACCGCCGATCGACTAGTTTTACCGCAAATAAGCCTTTTCAAATTTAAAAGGGTAATATAGAAAGAGCGCGGACACTCATCAAGTGTTGCTATGGTATTAATTGTGCACGAGTAGAATATGATGCAGAGCATGTAATTATGCAAAAAGAGAAATAACATGTTATTAAGTATTTTGCAAGATGAAGCGATAAATGCAGTATTTAATAAATGCAAAGACATAAAAGGAAGAAAAACAAGGAAAGAGTTAGTTTGTATAATGGAAAAATTATAATAAAGCGATAAAAGGGGATAGGGATTGGGAAAGACATAACAAAATGTTAAAGATTGAATCTTGTGAACGTGATTGAGAAATAACTGAGGGAATGCATATTGTAACTAGATTAAGCGAAGAATTGAATGTAAGTTCATATAAAAGGGAAATAGGGAAGGGAGTGTGCATGTAGCAATAAAATGGGATCGGGATGTTCAAGCATTAGCAAAATAATAAAGACACGCTTATCGAGAGAGACTAATTCACATTGACCAAGTTCGTTATGGTAAGAACCTAAAGAAATCCCCAGCAGAGTTGCCATGTTGTCGTGCCCTTTTTTTCTCGCGAAATCAGGTTTCTACATTGACAACTCTTTTAAAAGAGAAGGAATGGTTGTTAAAATAGTGTCGCCACCTAACAGATTAAGGTGTGTTAGGTAACCTATTGAAAATGACTCATGTTTACTAGTTGCGTCACCAAAGATCGGGTAAAGGCTCAAATTACCTCGAGGAGAAGGTGTTAGGCACTCCTCTTGGTCCACAATGGTGGATCCCGGCCGAACTTAAATCACGCGAATTAGTCTAATAGATAAGAGGATGAATTATCTTAATAGGGATGGGGGGTCCTAAGTTTTTTAGCCTAAAGGATCACCCCGTGCAACATAAATAATACTTCGTAACTCCCCCAGGACGGGGTGTTATTCATATTATTCAGCAAGCACAGACTATCATCTTCTGCTACACGATTACTATCTTTGAGTTATTCACCTAAAGCACTCAGATCAATTATAAATCGTACCCTATGCGTGCACTACCCGTCCCTTACCTATGGTCTTGGAGGCATTGAGACCTCTATTTTGGATAGTTCTAGACTCGACTTAGGTTGTTCAAAAATGGTAAAACAAGGCGACATACAAAAACAAGTTGGACTTTTCATTAAAATGCAGATAAGGGCTCAGATTAGACTCCACACATTAGGCAGCAAATGCACGCAAATAGATTGGCGTATTGACAGTTTTAACAGTTAAGGTTGTTAGGTCCTACAGACATGATTTCTATGTGATTCTGGATCTTAATCATGTTGGAAGTTTATGTAAAGTAATTTCTAGGTGATTGCGTAGTTGCATACTGATTATATTTAAAAGCGTTTAAACCTCTAGACATGTTATCTAGGCGGCTTATTTAGCAGTTGACAATGATAACAACGAAGAATACTTAGAATTACTTAGTTGTTCCTATAAGCATTCTTTCTAGTGACATTTAGCAAGACACTATATGGAGTTCCAGTTTTATTATTTAGCACAGATGATGATTACCCCTATAGACATGAGTTCTACCTGCTATTAGCTCAAACTGAGCAAGTGTGACAATAAATTAAAACTTATAGGCATGATTTCTAAAGAGGCAAATTTGCATATGTTGTAATGCAAGTTGAACTCAGTTATTTATTTCCTATAGGCATGGTGTCTAATCATGTAAAGCAAAGTAGGCAGGATATTCACAGAACCTATTTGAGCCAAAGTAAATCTGTTTAACCAAAGAATTAGATTCTCAGCCAAAGATATTTTAAGAAGTACTCGGGCTTCTGATAACCAAGAGAATTATAATAAGACTTGTAAAAAGAAAGCAACAAGAATGCGTAAAAGTAAATGTATTACAGTAGTGGTTCGAACGTGTGTATACAAGTTATATTTTACTCCTTTTTATAGGGAATTTCTTAATATAACGCCTACTATTCTTAATGATTGAGCATTAATGACTAATAATGGCATTAATGTAACGTTACAGTAGTAAATCATAATTGTTGCGTGAAGACTATGTAATGTTTGGCTCATGGATTGAAGATCTTTGAATCTTCCCTTTATTCTGCCTTGGTTCATTCTGACTGTGTCTCTTCATCTCCTCAATTAGATTGACGCTCCCGTATCTAATTACCTCGTGGGTATGGTGTTCCGTTCCTTTTTGTCTCGTATTTCTTTGTAAATTTATGACCAACTGTCATGTTTCTATTGCTCCACATAGATAGCCTTGTCATCAGAATTAGTACACGTGTGAAGCATATTTTTACCAATACAGATAGTCCCCCCACTTACCATTTATTTATCAATTAAATATTTGGTAAATGGATACTTATTTATGGCGGGAATATTTTGCCGCCGCTTCACTCTTACCATCGCATCCGTCTATGAATGTATACATCGTTTGTCACTTTCATTTAATGCTCGTGCCACATGGCATTCTCGTATTAGTTCTGCGATTATTCAACTCCTTTTAGGGCTTTTTGTGGCTGCATCAGACACGAAGTGACAGTTTCAATTATGACTTTCACATCACTGTTTTTTTCATTTTTTGACGGTCGCCTCTGAGTATAAATACCCATTTGCTTTCACGAAAAACTTCTAACTCCCTTTCATTGTTTGTAAATTCTTCTTTCTTGTAAACATGTCTCCCTCAAGCAAACAACCCAAAAAGGTCATCATTGTAGACGAATTAACTCCTTCTTCTGCTCCAATACGGAGTAGGAGGGGTGGTAGACTTAGGAGTTTAACTTCTACACCTTCCAGGGGTTCTTCTTCTTCTCATATTACTCCTCCACCATCTTCTAGGTATAATATCCCTTCGTCTTCTTCAAAGGCTAGGGCTTCTAGATCTTATTCGAAAAGTAGAGAACATAATGAACCACTTTTTGAACCGAGAGTCGATGAGATTGTCCCCGCCGAGTTTTCTTTTGTAAAGGATAGTGAGGCCATTAGTAAACATCTTTCTTCCGTGTCATCACATGATAGTGCTTACCTTTATCCTACCCAAATAATAGAAGGTTTAGTGTCACTCGTACGCAGAGATTGTTGTTGGAAGTCTGATTTTTGAGTTGTAGTTCCTAATAACAACCAAAGAATAACCTCTTATAGAAATGGGTATTCTTTTGTATACACTTATACCTTCACTTTAGGATTTAAGCCTCCCATCGACCCTGTTATCATTGAAGTTTGCCGATTCTTCAATGTTTGTTTGGGATAGATCGGTCCTCTCGTTTGGAGGGCAGTTGCATGACTTAGGTATTTGGCCAGCTTAGCTTCCGATCCTTTTACTTTCCATCATCTTATTCACCTCTATTCTCCGATGATGTTCCGTCAAGGAGTTTTTACTCTCGCGGCTAGGAGTAAAAGAGTTTTAGTTATACTAGATGATGACAAGGATAGATGATGGTATGTTCGGTATGGTTCTGTCCCTACTGCAGGTTTAGTAGGTGAAGAAAATCTCCCCTTCCCTGAGAAGTGGAACTTTGCACGTGAGTACAATTTTGCTCACTTTTCTTCTTTATTTTTGATAAATTACCAGTACCGTGATTGTTTCTTTTTCTTTTGCAGCAACCATGGGAACCGCCGAGAATGTCTACAGTTTATGTGATTGGGTAGAAAAAGTTTTGTTGATCTCTCCTTTAGAAGAAAGTTCTTGGAAGTACCTCTCGTCGAGGTTTGGTTGGAAGGTGAAAACCCATGGTAAGGTTTTTTTTACTTCCTTTCTTCCTCCTTTCAAGCTTTTATGATCCCTTTCATTTGTTAGGGTTTCCTGCTCGTGGAATTTCTATTGCTGCTATGTCCGCTTCAAAACTTAAGGAAGGCAAGTGGGTCCCAGACCTTGGAGGATGAAGAAGAACAGGAGGAGGGTTCGTTGATTCATAGGTCGTGAAGGAGGAGGGTCGTATATGACGATGAGTCTGTTCCCGTTGCTGATCCTCCAGTACCTGTATCAAAGCTTTCCGCTCCTGAAGATGCAACTCCCTCTCCCGTTAATGAATCAATTGATCAACTATTCCAGCAAGGATTTAGTACAGTTTAAGATGAAGCACCTCTTGCTACTTTCCCTATGTCTGCTCCTGCGGAACTTTCGTTTACTACTCCCGATGTTGTTTCTGCTCCCCATCCTATTCCATCTGTTGCTCCTTCATCCTCCCCTACTTTCGTGCCTTCTATTGTCGAAGTAGGGTCTTTCAGTAGGGGGTGATGAAGCAGGTAATGATAGAGTTTCCTGCGGGAGGCAGCCTCTTGAATAAATCAGGCCAGGCGGATGTATGGTTAAACCCCCTGATAGGCCCTGGTGAGAATTCTAAGTTGGAAAGTCACAGCTCCTTAACTTGGATGAACGAGATTGTGCACTCGTCCCTGAAGGTAGACTTTAAACCGTCCCTCCTTCTTTTCATATCCATGACCGTATCTAACTTATCTTTTAATGCAGATCAATCTTATTGGCACAAAATTAATGAAAAGAGTCGTTCAAATTGAGCAATTAGCAAATGACTATCATACCGAGGCTGACAATTAGAAGGAGCAGTTCGAGAGTCTACAGCTTGATATGGAGGCAATGGAGGAGGAGAAATGTAACTTGGAGCAGCAAATCAGAGTTATTGCAGCGGAACTGGCCATAGAGAAGGCATCACCAAATTAGGCAGGTAAGGATAAAAGCATCTTGGAGTCTTCCTTTGTGGAGAAGCTTTCCCATGCTACTGAAGAGATAAGAAGCCTGAAGTCTTTGTTGGATCAAAAGGAGGCTTACGCTGGTGAACTTATGCAATCACTTACTCAGACCCAAGAAGACCTCCGTGAATATTCACACAAGATTCAATTTCTGGAAAGATCCCCTGCCCCTTTGCAGGCTTCTCATGATGCTGACGTGGATGAGAGAGATAAGTTAAGAGCCGATATTGAAAAATGGGAGAAAGACTATGAGTCTCTTGAGGACAAAGCAGTTTTTGATGTTAGTTGGGCTTATTTGAATACCCGACTTGACACATTGACGGAAATGGGACAAGAGAATTTTGACTTGGAAGCTGAAATCGCCAAGACCAAGAAGATGATTGAAAAGTCTTGGCAGAGTCAGAATTTCTCATCACCTGAAGTTGAGGTCCCTGATGAAGCTGTTGTTCAAGCCTCGCCATCTCAAGCCGCTCCTCCTGCTGACGCAGATAATCCCCCGTCTGGTGAAAGAGTTTATTGAACCCTGTCTTTTTTCTTTTTTTTCTTTGGAACAATTGGTGGTTACTGTTTAACCAAAGAATTAGATTCCTTGCCAAGGCTATTTTAAGAATAACACGGGTTTCTGATAACCAGAAAATATTCTAATGATTGTAAGTAAATTTGCAAATAGGAAGCAGTAGAATGCGTAAAAAGTAAGTATATTGCAATAGCGGTTCGAGTGTGTCGTTACAAGTTATATTTTACTCCCTTTTATTAGGGAATTTCTTAATATAATGTCTACTCTTTTCAGTGATTTGAGCATTAATGACTAATAATAGAATTAATGTAACGTTACAATGATTAACCGTAATTGTTGCGTGAAGATTCTGTAACGTTTTTGGCTCATTGATTGAAGACCTCCGAATCTTCCCTTTATTCCGCCTTAATACATTCTGACTGTGTCTCTTCATCTTCTCGATTAGTTTGAGACCCCCGTATCTGATTACCCCGTGAGTATGTTGTTTCGTCCCTCTTTATCCCGTACCTCTTCATAATGTTCCGTCAAGTTACCCCTGGTCCCATTTGGGGATAAAGTTTGGTTCTTGTAAGTCCCCAACTGACAACTTAGGGGCAACCTTTGTATAAGCAAATCTTGCTTTGAACTAAGTTAATACTTAGTTTTTTGCCATAATATTAATATTAATATTAGCATGACTTATGGTTTCTCGAGTTTTTGTGTTACTCTTAAGTGTTTGCATGCTTTTCATTAGGGTTTTTGTTTTACCCCTTAGTTTTTAACTTTGCACTGAAAAATGCTTTGATTTTTTGTGCCTTTTCTAAATAAGCACGATTTATAAAAGAGAGCCCTTTTATGGATGACACTTAATGAAGAAGACGTCTCAACTTCATAATGGTGTAAACATACAAAAGAAAGATAGAAATTCACATGTTTTTCTGAACAATGTTTTGAAGAAAGTCTTTGAATTATTTGAACTTTCAGAACATTTAACATGTGTTTGATTATCGTCTATAACTCTTTTGTAACTGTTTTTCTTACAACAAATTTTGTATAAATATGAGGGTATGAGTTTTTACCCGTAACTATTTTCTTTCACAATAATTTTTGAACGAATACAAGGGTATGGATTTTTACTTGTAACTGTTTTCTTTTACAACAGCTTTTGAATAAAAACAAGGGTATGAATTTTTACCCGTAACTGTTTTCTTTTACAATAATTTTTGAATAAAAACAAGGGTATGAATTTTTACCCGTAACTAACATTCTGCCTTTAACCTAAACATTCGTTTACATTCACGAATATGCTTTTTGTATGTTTCTGAATCAGGCTTTGTGTTTTTGTCTTTGGCTCTTTGTTTTTGCTCATAACACTTGACTTGTTGGGGAAAATGGATCTTCGGGCTTGAGCTTTGACTTTTTTGATAGTCTTCTTTGCTTCATCTTTGCCTTCCATATTGTATAGTCCCCCAAGTGTTTGAGCTTTGAAGAATGAAATCTCGAGCACTTGACTATTCCTTTCTTGTGGTCCTTTTCCTGAAAAGGAAAAATATACGGGACTCGAAGGTATATAGTTTAGATGATGACTGCTTGACCCTTTTAAAACGTCCATCAGAAAGTTATAACCCTAGACCGGGAATTCAGTTATTTCCTCGTGTCTATGCATATCTAATATCATCATCTGGTGATGGGTTAGCTTTTTGCCTATCATCCAAAATGGTTAGTATAGTTTTAACTGTACTAAATGAAATTGAACGTAATGATACCTGACCGTGGGTATTCCTTTTCCTTAGAAGTAGTACTTATTCCAATGAATATCATTCTTACTTGTTGGTAAAATTCTATCATCCATATTCTCCGGCTCATAAGTGCCTTTTCCAGCAATGCCACGGACTCTGTAGGGTCCTTCCCAATTTGGATTTAGTTTTCCTGCACCAGCTTCTTTTGTTGATTGGAAGACTTTTTTAAGGATAAAGTCCCCAATTTTAAATATCTGAGGTGAGCTTTTCTGTTGTAATATTGCTCTATAATTTGTTTTTGAGCTACCATACGTATTAATGCAGTTTCTCTCCTTTGCTCAATTAAATCCATATTTGTTATCAACTCGTCGTTGTTTGTTTCTTCTGTTGTTGTTGTGAATCTCGTGCTTGGCTCGCCAATTTTGACAGGTATTAAAGCTTCTGAACCATAAACAAGCGCGAATGGGGTCTCTCCCGCGACTGTTTTTGCTGTAGTTCTGTAAGCGCATAATACTGCCGATAGCCCTTCAGGCCAATTTCCCATAGCTTTTTCCAACCATTTGTTCAAATTGTTGACAATGATTTTATTCGTTGACTCAGCTTTCCCATTAGCCACGGGATGATATGGTGAAGAAGTGATTCGTTTGATATGCCAGCTTTGGAAGAATTATGTGATTTGTGAGCCTATGAATTGTGGGCCATTATCACATACGATTTCCTTTGGTACACCAAAATGGCATATGATGTTTCGCCATATAAAGCTTTTCACTTCTTTTTCTCGCACTTGTTTAAAAGCATCTGCCTCCACCCATTTTGAGAAATAATTTGTTAATAAAAGTAAAAACCATACCTTTCCTTTAGTTGGGGGAAGATGTCCTACTATATCCATTCCCCATTTCATGAACGGCCAAGGTGACACAACTGGGTGGAGTAATTCTGATGGTCGATGCATATTGTTAGCATATCGATGGCATTTATCGCATTTAGCTACGAAATTCTCAGCGTCTTCTTCCATTTTAGGTCAATAGTACCCTACTCTGATCAAGGTTTTGACTAAGGACCTTGCTCCTGCATGGTTTCCACAGTGTCCTTCGTGTACTTCTTTCATTACGTACTCTATTTTATTGGGTCCAAGGCACCTTCCTAGGGGACCTCCAAACATTTTGCGGTATAGAGTACCACGGACTAGGCAGTACCGTGCTGCTTTTCGGCGAAGTGCTTGGGCTTCTTTTTTATCTTCAGGCACGGTTCCATTCTGCAAAAAAATTACAATTTCGTTTCTCCAATCCGAGGTTAAATTATTAAACATTACCTCACTTTTATCCTGGTCGATTGTTAAACTAAATAAGTGTATCACAATAGCATTATATTTATTCATTACGTCAGTAACTACTGCGAGATTAGATAATGCATCTGCTTCTGCATTTTCCTCTCTAGGCACTTGCATAATCTTCCATGACTGGAATTGTCTTACTAGGTCTCGTGCCTTTTCCAGATATTGTTGCATTCGAGCCTCTCTAGCAGTATAAGTCCCCTACATCTAGTTTACCACTAGTTGAGAGTCACTTTTGATCATGATCTGCTCGATTGAGTGTTCTCGTGCTAATTCAAGTCCTGCAACGACAGCTTCATATTCTGCTTCATTGTTAGTTATGGGATAACATTTAATAGCATGTCTTATCTTTTCTCCCGTATGTGATATTAAAACAATTCCCAAACCAGCTCTTTTTACATTAGAATATCCATTAGTGAATAGGGTCCATTTTCCTGGATTAACCCCATTGAATATTTGCAACTCTTTTTTCACTTCAGGGATTATGCTAGTATTAAAATTAGCGACAAAATCAGCTAAAATATGAGACTTTATTACAGTCCTAGGCTGATAGAATATGTCATATTTGCTTAATTCTACGACCCATTTAGCTAATATCCCTGATAGTTCTTGTTTATGCAAAATATTTCGCAGTGGATATGAAGTTACGACAGTAATTGGGTGACACTGAAAGTACGGTCTTAGCTTTCTAGTGTCATGATTAGAGCAAGGCTAATTATTCTAGATGAGGATGTCTAGTTTCAGCATCTAATAAAGATTTACTCACGTAATAAATAGGATATTGTTTACCTTTGGCTTCTCTTACGAATATTGCACTTACGATAATTTCTGCAACGACAAGATAGACATATAACCTCTCCCCCTCCTTTGGCTTAGAAAGCAGCAGGGGATTTGATAGATAGGCCTTCAAATATTTGAGAGTATGTTGGCGTTCTTCAGTCCATTCGAACTTATTCTGCTTTTTTAGAACTGAGAAGAATTTAAAACTCTTCTCTGAAGACCTGGAGATGAATCTTCCTAAGGCTGCAATCCTACCTATTAATCTTTGAACTTCCTTTTTGCTCGTAAGTATATCAGGTATTTCTTCAATAGCTTTAATTTGAGCAGGATTTACTTCAATGCCTCTATTTGATACGAGAAAACCCAAAAATTTGCTTGATTCGACGCCAAAGGCACACATTTCTGGATTTAATTTCATGTTATACCTGCGGAGGATTTCGAAAGTAATTGAAAGATGCTGGAAATGATATTCTGCTTGTGTTGATTTCACCAACATGTCATCAATGTATACCTCCATTGTTTTCCCCATATGTTCCTGGAACATCTTGGTCACTAGCCTTTGATACGTGGCTCCAGCATTTTTCAGGCCAAAAGGCATGACCTTGTAACAATAAGTCCCCATGTTTGTAATAAAGGAAGTTTTTTCCTCATCTGAGGGATCCATTTTTCTCTGATTGTAACCAGAATACACATATAGAAAGCTTAATAATTCATTATCTGCAGTGGTATCAATCATTTGATCTATGTGTGGTAATGGAAATGAGTCTTTCAGGCATGCTTTATTCAAATCAGTATAATCTACGCATACTCTCCGTTTACCATTCTTTTTAGGTACCACTACGGTATTAGCTAACCAATTAGGGTATTTTACCTCACGTATTGAACCGATTTTCAAGAGTTTATGTACCTTTTCATCGATCACTTGGTTCTTGAATGGTCCCTGCTTTCTTTTATTTTGCTTGGCAGGCACGAAGGATGGGTCTTCATTTTAGTTTATGAGTCATCACTTCGGAGGGTATACCTGTTATATCTAGGGGTATGCATTCGAATCGGTTTATCGATAAATCGAATCGATTATTTGTTATCGATAACAGTTTATCGATTTATCAATCTCGATTTCGATTTCAAAATTTTCCTTATCGAGTTATCGATTTCGATTTCGGTTTTGTTCTATTCGGTTATCGGTTTATCGATAAACCGATAAGATATACTAAAAAGACAAATATACCCTTATTTTATAATACCTTTTCCTTTACCCTTATTCTATAAACACCTCTTAAACAGAAATCCTATGCCTCGTTCATCACTGTTTCATTTAGAATTTTTTTTTCTTGTTCTCGTTGACGATTCTGGTTCTGAAAATTGTAATTTCTTTATTTTATGAGATTGAATTACTGATTTGAGCTTGGATTCGAAGATTGGAACCCAAAATTGACAATCAACTAAACTGAAAAGCTAGGGTTTGTTTTGAATCTGAAAATTGGAGGTTCAAAATCGATTAGGTGTTTGTGATTCCAGTTGGAAACATCATTTTGGAGCTGAATATTAAGGGTTAGTTCGATTGAATCTAATTTTCTAGGGCTTTGGTCGAAATTTCGAACCAGTTTTTGCGAGGAAGAAGACGAACTGGGCGTCACCAACTTCGTGGTTCTTTGTATCAATTTCCTATTGGGGTTTGATCTTAAGGATGTGGGGAAGTCATATCTGAAAGTTTGAGTTTGATTTGGTGAAGGATTGAGGGATAATCAAATTCTCTGCCATTGAAGCTCAGAGAACTTCGAAGAACAGCTGCAACTTCTAGGTTCGAATTCGACGTCGCGTGTAACCACGCAGAAAGCTCCTTCTCTAGTTATTGTGCTGAATTTCTTAGCGGAACTCAAAAAAGGCGAAGAGCAGTTGCAGAATATCTCTAAGATTTAGGGAGTTGTGAGTTCTTCAGCTTCTGGGATTGGGTATTGCATATCACGAGCGCGAACTTCATCGCGTTGTTATGAGAAATTCTCAGGTTCTTTCTGCATTGTTGATGAAGTTGTGTGTTGAGTTTGTCATTGTTTCTGCTAAGTTTTTGATACTCTCATTATAGGAACCGATAGTTGACTGAGTCTTGAGTATTGAACTGTGATCTATGTGCTGACCTGTTCAGCAACAAAATCTCAATTGCATATCAGTATTCCAGTCACCTCTAAACTGCTCAGTTTGTGTGCAGTTGAGACTCCTATAGCTTGTTTAGCAAAGTTCTTCTACTCCTAGCTGGGGCTTAACTGAAAAGGTCATAGTTTATGAAGTTGCTAGTGGTTTTTCATTGTTTCTGCTGTTGATATCTACATTGTAAGCTAGAAACCTTTACCAATAGTGTTGTAAATTTGAAGTTGCTGCTCTTTCTTAACTGACAAGGGCATAGTTTATGAAGTTGTTGCTCTTTCTTGATTTCCCTTTCTTGAATTTTCTTGTTGGATGTTGTAAGTATTATTGATTTCCCTTTCTTGAATTTTCTTGTTAGATGTTGTAAGTATTACTATTAAATTCCCTTTCTTTTGTTGGATAATGTGATGACCCAACAAGGGGTCATCTTATGTGCATCTAATTTTGACTGTGTTCCGAGGCCCCGAAAGCCTCCATTAATCTCACCTCGATGTGCGTGCGCAGCCTGGGCGCGTAGCCGGGAAGCCTTTATGTGAAAACTTGATTGAGAGTTAAATTTTTGATAAATTAATTGAATAAAGTTGACTTTGGTCGACATTTTTGGTAAACGGACCCAGATCCGTGATTCGACGATCCTGGAAGGATCTTAGGAAAATATGGGACTTGGGCGTATGCCCGGAATCGAATTCCGAGGATCCAAGTCCGAGAAATAAATTTTCAAAGAAAATTGTTTTATAATTTTCAAAGAAAATTGATGTGAAACCTGTGCTGTCGGGCCCGTATTATGATTTCGGCGCTCAAAATAGGTTCAATATGTGTTATTTAAGATATCTGTGCAATTTGGTAAGAAACGGACTTGAATAGATTGGTTTCGGATCAAAATGAGAAAATTGGAGTTAATAAAGTTTTGAGGTTTTTAAAGAATTTGAAATTTGGCTTGAAAGGTGATTTTATGTTCCCGAGGTCCGAATGAAATTCCGAGACCGGGAATAGTTCTGTCATGTCATTTATAACTTGTCTGCAAAATTTGAAGTCATTCCGAGTAGTTTAGGCCGGTTCGGCGCATTGAAGTGAATTCTAGAATTTCAAGTTCTTAAGTTTTGATTCAATTTGGTTTTGGGGTTGAATTCTGAATTTCGTTGTTGATATTCAGGTTCCGGAAGTTCGAGCGAGTCTGTATCATGAATACAGACTTGTCGGTGCTTTTGGACGGGGTCCCGAGGGGCTCGGGTGTGTTTTAGACCCCCGAGAGCTAAGTTGGAAAAACCAGAACTTCTGCTATCTTGTTTCCTTCTCTGCGATCGCAGAAGATGGGTTGCGATCGTGGAGAAAGATTTTGCTGGGCTGTTGATTGTTCTCTACGATCGCAGCTTCCCCTTCGCGATCGCATAGGTTTGGGTTCCACACCTTCGCGATCGCAGCCTTTTATCGCGATCGCATAGAGTCGCGTCTGGGCCGGGTGAGTTTGTTCTTCGCGATCGCAGGACCTCTGTCGCGATCGCAGAGGTCTGGCCAGTTGGACTTCACGATCGCAGGACCTCTTCCGCGATCGCAGAGGTCTGGTCAGTCGGCCTTCGTGATCGCATGCCCCTTGTCGCGATCGAAGTTAAGAAATCCCTGGGCAGTTTTATAAAATACGGGACTTAGCATTTTTCCTCAATTTTCATCTTCCTCCTCAAGCTTTTAGAGAGCTCTTCAAGGGACCTTCCACCACTGTTATTGAGGNTCTTGAGGATTTCGTGATTTTCCATTTTAGGCCATGAATTCAAGTAGAAATCACACCTTAGTGATCCTTAAGCTATGGGTAAGTGATCCCTTCGAGAATTTTCGGAATTTGATCATGAGAGACCGGGGTTGGAAATTGGGAATTCTTCAAGAATGGCGATTTTATTGAATAGCTAGGATAATTTATCACATTGCGCATGCATTGATATTATTGTATACCTTTTGACTAGTTGCGAGTCCTCGGGTATAGAGTTCGGAGTTTCGGGAAAATTGTGGTCCGAGGGGTAGATTCGACACGAGGTGAGTCTCCTTTCTAACCTTGTAAGAGGGAATTGTCCCCATAGGTGATGTATATGCTATGTGTAAATTGTTTGGGGGCTACGTACGCGCCGAGTGACGAGAGTCCGTACGTAGCGGCTATTATTGTTATGTCCGGGTAGTTAGGCCCACATCATGCCTTGTATGCTTTTCTCATAATGCCTTATATGCCTTTTCTTTTAATGCCTGATATGTTTTCCTTGTAATGCTTCATATGATTTATTGTAACGCCATATCTACTATGAAATTATGTTTTGCATCATGTTATTCTTCTGAGGCTTTATTGAAAAGAATTGTGAAATATATGGGAGCGGGTCGTACGCCATGGCGGAATTGAAAAGAAATTGTGAAATATATGGGAGCGGGCCGTACGCCACGGTGGAATTGAAAAGAATTATGAAATATATGGGAGCGGGTCGTACGCCACGGCAGAATTGAAAAGAATTGTGAAATATATGCGAGCAGGTCGTACGCCACGGCGGAATTGAAAAGAATTGTGAAATATATGGGATCGGGTCGTACGCCACGGCAGTGTTGAGAAATTATGAAATATATGGGATCGGGTCGTACGCCAAGGCAGTGTTGAAAAAGAAATTGAAATGAATATGGGATCGGGCCGTACGCCATGGCGAGTGTAGAAGGTACCTTATGAGAGCGGGCCGTACGCCACGGCGGATCTAAGAATTTGTG